>SNVD02006228.1:0-23847 GCA_013180625.2 Boswellia sacra
GCAAAAGATTGGCTATACTACCTACCACCAGGTACCATTACCACTTGGAATGAGATGAGTAAACTCTTTTTGGAGAAATACTTTGCAGCCTCGAAAGTTACAAATATTAGAAAAGATATTAGTGGCATTCGACAACACAATGGAGAATCACTTCATGAATATTGGGAGAGATTTAAAAGGTTATGTGCTAGCTGTCCAAACCACCAAATTAGTGATGGACTCCTAATTAAATATTTCTATGAGGGTCTCTTACCAATGGAAAGGAGTATCATTGATGCTGCTAGTGGTGGAGCACTAGTTAATAAAACACCGAACGTTGCAAGACGTTTGATTAGTGACATGGCAGCGAACTCCCAACAATTCAGCAGTCAATTTGAGCCACAACTACCAAAAAGAGTAAATGATGTAAGTACTTCAAACATTGAACAACAACTTTGTGAACTTACCTCTCTTGTAAAAAAAATGGCTGTAGGACATATGCAGCAATCTTATGCATGTGGAGTATGTTCTGCCATGGACCATCCAACCGACATGTGTCCAACTTTGCAAGAAGGATATACATAACAAGCCAATGCCATGGGTGGATTTCCAGGACAACCAAGGCAAAGGTATGACCCTTTCTCCAAGACTTACAATGCTGGATGGAGAGATCACCCTAATTTAAGATATGCGAATCGTCAACCAATTGTCCCAAATGCCATACCCAATCGACCACCAGGTTTCAATCAACCAAGGGTGCAGCAACCATTTCAAGCACAACCACCACCAACACCACAACCAGCACCGCAACCAGCTCCACAAAATTCAGGTACGTCTCTCGAGGAAATTGTTAAAGCACTTGCCACTAACACAATGCAATTTCAGCAGGAAACTAGGGCAAGTATCCAAAACCTGGAAAGTCAAATAGGGCAATTGGCCACTAACATGAGCAAATTTTAGAGTCAAAGCTCAGGAAAATTACCATCTCAGCCAGTGATCAATCCAAGAGAGAATGCTAGTGCTGTAAATTTGAGAAGTGGAAAGCAATTAGAGATTCCACCAAAGAAATCACAAATTGATGAAGGGGATGATACCACTTCTACCATGAAACAAACATCCACTTCTAAGGTAAATCCTAAAATTTCCATTCATTCATATGTTACCCCTCCACCATTTCCCAGCAGATTTGCAAAATCAAGGAAGGAGGACCAAGAACAAGAAATCCTGGAAACTTTTCGCAAGATCGAGGTAAACATACCACTTCTGGATGCTATCAAGCAAGTGCCTCATTATGCAAATTTTCTCAAAGAGTTATGCACCAACAAGAGGAAGTTGAAAGGAAATGAGAAGGTAAGTGTGGGGGAAAATGTTTCAGCTGTATTGCCAAGAAAAATTCCTCCGAAATGCAAAGATCCAGGTACGTTCACCATTCCATGCACTATTGGTAATACCAAGTTTGAAAGAGCTATGTTAGATTTAGGAGCATCTATTAATGTCATGCCATATTCTATTTATGCTTCCTTAAATCTTGGACCCCTTGCGGAAACCGGTATTATCATTCAACTTGCTGATCGTTCTAATGCATATCCCAAGGGAGTTGTGGAAGATGTGCTTGTTCAGGTGAATCAATTGGTATTTCCAGCAGACTTTTATGTTCTTGAGATGGAGGATGAGACATCTCCCAATCCAACACCGATTCTTTTGGGGAGACCATTCTTGAAAACTGCCCGAACTAAGATTGATGTTCATGATGGCACTCTTACCATGGAATTTGATGGCGAGGTGATTTGTTTCAATATTTTTGAGGTAATGAGGTACCCTAGTGACTTGCATTCTGTTTTTGCAGTGGATGTTATCGATTCTTTGGCACAACAACTTTTTGAGTTAACTCTCAAGGATGCATTGGAAGTAGCCATTAGTGAGCACATAGGGGCAAGAAAATTCCAAGAGAATCGAGGAAGTTGATACAGTTCTAAAGAAGTGGGAGGAAGTTGTGGTAGGCTTTAGATGAGACTATAGCTACACCACAAAATAGGTAATGATGTTTCGTACATTGAATTGCTTTATCTAATGGAGAAAGCTTTTGTCCTTCTGTGATGAAGCACCTGCCTGGGCTTAAGCCTCTTCCAGATCAATTTGAAACAGATTCTTTGGGTGATAAGGATACTTTGCCAGTCATAATAGCCAAGGGCCTTACAACCCATTGGCAAAAGAGAAACTCATCCGAGTGCTTCCAGATCACAAAACAGCCATTGGGTGGACAATTGCTGACATCAAAGGTATTAGCCCAGCCATATGCATGCACCGTATCTTATTAGAAGAAGGATCCAAGCCCACTCGAGAAGCACAGCGGAGGTTGAATCCCCCAATGATGGAAGTGTCAAGAAAGAAATCCTGAAATTGTTAGATGTGGGTGTGATTTATCCAATTTCGGACAGCAAGTGGGTGAGTCCAGTCCAAGTCGTTCCAAAGAATTCTGGTGTTACGGTGGTTAAAAATGACAATAATGAGCTAGTTCCCACTCGTATCCAAACCGGGTGGCGAGTTTGTATTGATTATCGAAAGCTCAATTCTGTAACTCGCAAGGATCACTTTCCTTTGCCATTCATTGATCAAATGCTGGAGAGATTAGCAGGTCATTCTCATTATTGTTTTCTTGATGGCTATTCAGGATATAATCAGATTGTCATTGCCCCTGAGGATCAAGAGAAAACTACATTCACATGCCCATTCGGTACATTTGCCTATCGACGCATGCCATTCGGTCTTTGCAATGCCCCTGCCACTTTCCAAAGGTGTATGGTAAGTATTTTCTCTGATTATGTTGAGAACATTATTGAGGTATTTATGGATGACTTTAGTGTTTTTGGTGATTCTTTTGATAAATGCCTTGACAACCTTACCCTTATACTTCAAAGATGTATAGAAACTAACCTTGTTCTGAATTGGGAGAAATGTCATTTTATGGTAGATCAGGGTATAGTTTTGGGACATGTTATTTCTGCTAAGGGTATAGAGGTTGATAAATCCAAGATAGATCTTATATGTTCCTTACCCCTCCCACAAGTGTGCGGGATATTCGTTCGTTTCTTGGTCATGCAGGTTTTTATCGTAGATTCATCAAAGATTTCTCGAAGATAGCATTGCCCCTATGCAGATTATTACAGAATGATGTGGCCTTTTGAATTTGATGAGAAATGCAAAGAGGCATTTGAGAAACTGAAGGAACTCTTGACTTCGGCTCCAGTAATCCCAATCTCCGAATTGGAATCATCCATTCGAGATCATGTGTGATGCAAGTGACTACGCTGTGGGTGCCGTTTTGGGTCAACGAATTGGCAAAATTCCACATGCCATTTACTATGCATCTCGGACTTTAAATGATGCTCAACTTAATTATTCTACCACTGAGAAAGAGCTGCTAGCGGTTATTTTTGCTTTAGAAAAGTTTCGATCTTATTTGATTGGTACTAAAGTAACCGTTTATTCTGATCATGCAGCTTTGAGGTACTTGCTCACAAAGAAAGATGCAAAACCAAGGCTTATCAGGTGGATACTCCTTTTACAGGAATTTGACTTGGAGATCAAAGATAAGAAGGGAAGTGAAAACTTAGTTGCAGACCATCTCAGTCGCATTGTCTATGACGAGGATGTACTGCCATTACAAGAAAGTTTTTCGGATGAACAATTACTGTCTCTACATGTAGCAGCCCCTTGGTATGCAGATATTGTTAATTACTTAGTTACCAAGAAGCTACCACATGACTTGACTCGAGCTCAAAGAGACAAGATCAAAAACATTGCCAAATATTACATATGGGATGATCCATACTTATGGAAGCATTGTTCTGATCAAGTGATAAGAAGTGTGTTTTTGAATCTGAATTTAATTCAATTTTGACCTTCTGTCATTCTTATGCATGTGGCGGTCACTTCGGACCAAAAAGAATAGCCCTGAAAGTTCTTGATTGTGGATTCTACTGCCATCATTGTTCAAAGATGCATATCTATTTTGCAAAGCTTGTGACCGTTGTCAAAGGACAGGTAATTTAAGTGCCAAAAATCAAATGCCACAAACCCCTATACTTGTTGTTGAGATTTTTGATGTGTGGGGTATTGATTTCATGGGTCCTTTTCCTTCATCATTTGGTAATGTTTACATTATACTTGCTGTGGATTATGTTTCTAAATGGGTGGAAGCAAAAGCTACGAGAACTAATGATTCTAAAGTTGTTGTAGATTTTGTGAAATCTAACATTTTTGCGAGATTTGGAACACCAAGAGCCATGATTAGCGATAGAGGGACACACTTCTGCAACAAATCATTTGAAGCCTTGCTCAGAAATACAACATCACTCACAAGGTGTCCTACTACTTATCATCCACAAACTAGTGGTCAGTTGAAGTTTCAAATCGGGAAGTCAAGTCCTTCTCGAGAAGACGTGAATCCGAGTAGAAAAGATTGGAGCCTACGATTGAATGATGCACTTTGGGCATACCGAACTGCTTACAAGACACCTATTGGTATGTCTCCGTATAGGTTAGTCTATGGTAAGCCATGTCACCTTCCAGTAGAGCTCGAACACAAAGAATGGTGGGCAGTAAAGCTTTGTAACATGGAGATGGATGCTGCTGGAGAACAAAGGAAGCTTCAACTGCAAGAATTGGAAGAACTTAGAAATGATGCCTATGAGAATTCCAGAATTTACAAGGAGAGAACTAAGGCATTTCATGATAAAATGATCTCCAGGAAGAATTTTGAAGTGGGACAGAAAGTTCTTTTATTTCATTCTCGCCTCAAGTTATTTCCAGGTAAATTACGATCTCGATGGGTTGGACCTTTTGTTATTACTAATGTTTTTCCCCATGGTGCAGTGGAAATCAAGAGCTTAAAAACGGATAAAGTATTCAAGGTGAATGGGCACAGGTTGAAGCCTTACTATGAGAATTCAGTGATGCAGGACATTGAGGAGGTACCTCTCTACAAGCCAGCTTATCTTGATGGGTGATGGCAAGTAACGTCAGGCTGAGGACGTTAAACCAAGCGCTTATTGGAGGCAACCCAATGTTTTTTGAAACATAAATAAAAAGAGACAAAGAAAAGAAGGTAGTAACGATCATTTTTGTGTTTCGAGGAGATTCCTCTCATGGGCTATTATAATTGATCAGGTTTTATCTCTCTTTGCCATTTGTCTCATTTGCTTTGTTGTTTGTTTTTGACTTTCATTTGCTCTTGTGTTTTTATTTCTTTTATGTGTCTCTATTTTCTTTTCTTTTCTTTTCTTTTCTTGTGTTTAATTTGATTATTCCGTGCTTCGAGTTCAGTTGTGCAACAGCTTGAGGAAACATTCAAACGGGAGTTGAAGCCATTGTTCGAAGGTTTGAAACGTGCATATCTGGGAGAAGAACAAACTCAATCGCATTATCGGTAATATCTCTCCTTTTCTTCTCTTCAATGGATGCCGATATCTTTCTGTCGAACCTTCGTAAATATTTTCCTTCACTTCCTCAAAATGCTGTGTTTAAAATTTATAAAGTACGGATGACTAGACTTTGGGCGTTGATGCTCCTAAATGTGCCTGCTGATATCCGATGGCTTATCGAAGCCAAGGTGAGATTGTCCGGTAAGCCGGACATTAATCTCGCAAAATACATGCCTGGTCTAGGAAAGAGCTACTACGCCAAGAGGCGAAGAGCGAAAAGGTTACAAGTATGTTATAAATGTGCTAGATGGAATTGTAACCAGACTTGTCGTTCATTAGGTTTTGCGTCCAGGAATAGAGAAGATAAACTTTCATTTATTAAGAATGGTTTGAGTAATGAGTCGCTGGATAATGTTTTGTTAACTCTCGAGTCACATTCTTGTGGACTTGTTCAGCGTGAATTGCTTAATCTATGGACACAATTTCGTGATGAATTGCAGTGTTATAGTCTAGGGAATCTGACTAAAAACGACCCTGTTTGCCAGTTTATAAGAAAACTGGATGGGAAGCAAATCCCCGACTCATAGAAGGCGTTTCAGCCGTTACTGAACGTAAAACCAGAGGAAGATGTGAGCCACAATCACAACCACTTGTATATTTGATGTGTGTTGTTGTCGTAGAATTTTTTTTCTTGTTTCGTTTGATCTGATTTTCAATCTTGTTTTTGTGTTGTTGTTGTTTGTTGATTTTGTTAGTTTTAATTTCAAGTTTTCTTTTTGACAAACCATATGACTACCTTATGGCATAAGTACACGTGGGAGACAAGTGTGGAGGTTTTGTCAACCTCCACAGAAAGTGTATCTCCATTTTCCATGCTTCACGTGGGAGACAAGTATGGGGGTTTTGTCAACCCCCGCCGAAAATGTATCTCCATTTTCCATGCTTTACGTGGGAGACAAGTGTGTAGGTTTTGTCAAACCTCACAGAAAGCATATCTTATTTTTTTCAAATTTTGGGGCGATAAATCTGCATCGAGCAACCCCCACCGAAATTATGTCCCCATGTGTCAAATTTGAGAGTTCTACGTGTGTATATATCCATTTTGCATATTCTCAAATGTCATTTTATAACTTGTCTTGCACTTGAATCGCATAATACCTAACGTACATCATTGTCTTGCACAAGTTTAAAGCACTTTTAGAAATGGAGAAAACACCAATTCGGCGATTCCAAAATATATGCGTATTTTGTGGATCGCAATTTGGTAAAGATGGAGAGTTTACAACAGCAGCTCTTGATCTTGGTAGGACATTAGCTGCGAGGGGCATTCATTTGATTTATGGAGGGGGTAGTCTTGGGTTAATGGGGTGTGTGTCGACAGCTGCATCCTTAGGAGGAAGCAAAGTTCTCGGCATTATCCCTAAACCATTAGCTGTACGAGATATCGTAGGCAACACAATGGGGAAGAGTTACAGGTCTCTAGCATGCATGAGCGTATTGCACATATGGTCATTAATCTGATGCATTTATAGCTTTGCCCGGTGGTTATGGTACATTAGAGGAGATATTTCAAATCACCTCTTGGGCACAGCTAAACATCCATCGGAAACCCATTGGTTTGTTAAATGTCAATAATTTTTTTGATGGTTTGTTGTCTTTTCTTGATCAAGCAGTAGAAAAAAACTTCATCTCACAGTCAACGAGGCAAATCCTGATTATAGCTTCAACTGCAGGGGAGTTAATTGACAAATTACAAGAATTCGTCTATTCGCCTGATTCAACAATGGCTCGGATAGATTGGTTTGGAGAAGGCAATAAGAGGCGTAAACTGGATTTAACGCTCCATCTGTAATCTCTATCTGCTGGTTTGCTTCATTTTCGTTTGCTTTCTCTTTATTGTGTTTATTTGAGTTGATTTTTTTTTTTTCAGGTTGTTTCTTTCATCCCAGGTAATATTTTCTAATCTCGGTTTTTAGAGTGGTGGCTTAAAAAGTTCAAGTTCTCTTGAAACGCATTCTGGATCTCTTCAATCCATAATGGCTGAATAAGGAGGCTAACTTCTAAACTTTTTAGACCCATTCTAACTAACTTGTTTTTGTTTGCTGACTTGTTGAACTTTGTTATTTTATGAGTGAGTTTAGTTTTGCATAATTTAGAGTTGTTATGTGTTTTTATCTTTATCAGTTTCGATTCAAAAAAAACAATTGTGGAAAAACCTGAGAATGGCAGAATATGGGGTTTTCTTAACTCTTGAAACGCATTCTCTCTAAATAAATCTGTAGTTTGTTTATTTCATGTTGTTTGAAGTGTCTTGTTTCTTGTTTTGTTCTTTCATAATAAAGGTATATAGGCTGGAAACCTTAAGTCTGCGGGCTACTGGTCCTAAGGATTGTTGAAATATACAATCTTGACTCAGGTGTAACAACGCCACGTACCTCTTTTCTTGCATTTTGTGGGTCGATGATAAGATAATGATTGAATTAAGAATAACTCTTGGAAAATGATAAATGATGCATGGATCTGTGTGCTTGAAATGTTTATTGGTTTTCGCTTTGCTTTTGATTCCTTGCGCAACATTGAGCACTGAGCTATTATCACTGAGTTATTTGTTCACTTAGAGAAAGTTTATGTAATTTAAATGTTTCTTCAGATTTCAATGAATTCTAGAACTTGTTTGATGGTCACTCGAGGCGAAATCCTAGACTATGCAACATTGGGGAAATGATTTAGGCCATCTTTGGACCGTTTGAGCCTTAATAGCCAACCTTGACTGAAATTGATCCCTAGTTACCCCTTTGAGCCTCTGTAAGCCTTTTTCTTTGTTAACTCACTAAAAGATTTCCTAACCTAAATGAATTTGTTCCAAACAGTTTATCCCTTACCTATGAGCATGTAGATCATTCACAATTAAATTCTGAGCTATGTTCTGGTTTTGGGAAGTTAGAGGAGGTTGGGATGTGTCATGAGCAATGCAAGTGAGTTCTATTATGTTTGTAAAAAAAAAAAAAGCTAATCTGTACTTATCGTCCACGTACTTACACATTGAGGACAATGTGTTGTTTAAGTGTGGGGGAGGGGAACTGTAATAAAAAAAAAGAGAAAAAAAGAGAAAAAAAAGAAAAAAAAGAACAAAAGAAGAAGAATAAGAGATCTATACCCTTAAGTGTTCTTAAAAAGAATGAAACAACAAAGTGTGGGGGTGTAGTTTTCTTTTGTTTTCTGCAAAAAAAAAAAAAAGATTGAGTGTTCTAAATAAGTTTGGGGGAGTAACCTGGTGAATTGAAATGAAGTTGTGTTATAGGGTTGAGCTCTACATAGTCTTGAATGATTTATGTGTTTGTGGGTGATTTGAGCCAAATTATTATCCTTTATCATACCTTCACCCAAGCCAAACGTTACAAGCTTAATAAAGTCCTACTTGATCCTTGGTGTTGTGCATGTCTACATTAGTGGAGAGTGACTTGAAAAGCAGGCCTATGGAGTTCATTTATACACACATCTTCAATATTAAATATGATTCATTTTTATGCATAAACTCATCCGGGTTACAAGTGATTAGGTGAGAATGGCTCTACACACACACACTTGAGGAATTGAAATGAAGCGAAACTAATCTTTGAGATAAAATTCTTGATCAAGTGCATTATTTTGAAGTTTTCCTTGGGTTATAATTAAGTACAATCTTTGAGGCCTATTTGCAAGATGAAGCATTTGTGTGTTTTAATTTTTTGTTGATTCTGTTTCGGTTTAGTTTTATTTCATATTGTCGTAGTTGCTCGAGGACTAGCAAAGTCTAAGTGTGGGGGAATTTGATAAGTGTCTATTTATATATCATTTTCATATCAATTCGTCCATGTTTCTTTGCTATATTCCTTGGTATTTTTATGTTTTTGTGTGGTTTTGATGTTTGTAGGAGTTTTGGAGCAACTTGCACAAAAATGGAGTAAAACCCTTCATTTTCACCTCTGCTAGTCAACCATCTTCTCGGATTTAATTGTATTGATATACAATGAACCCGATGACATATCATATACCGTTGAAAAGCTCTCGAAGTCTACTTTTTGGAGAAATTTACGGTTTATGAATCCATTCAGTGTACCGAAAGTTGTAATCAAAACAGTGTGAGAAGTGTAGAAATGTAATTCCACACATCACTGTAGCATGTATAATACGGGACACTGTAGCACGTTACTGTAGCAGAGTATTTAAACACATTTTAGGGTTTTATTTTCATAACTTGAAGAGGGGAAAACGTGGGAGGAGGCTGCATTTCTGGATTTCTCTCATCCCTTGGAGTTCTTGAAGGAGAAAGAAGATTTTGAAAGAGGAGGAACTACAATTCCAAGAAGATTCATCTACAAAGAAGATTTTCAAAGAATTTGCTAAGTTCTTTCTTTCCTTTTCAATTCTGGAATTTCTCTGTATTGTATTTGTTATTCTGATTGAATATGTGTAACTAAATCTGAATTGGTTGAGGGTGATTTCAAAGCCCTTGATATGGATTTTGTGAGTTGATTGTGTAAGAAATTGTTATCCAATTCTCTAATTGAAGTTGCTTGTATTTTCCCATATCTAATGCTTATGATTGCTTACTGATTGTATTTGGAATAGCCAACTGAATATAATCTGTTGTTGTCTATTGCTAGATTAGAAATCTTGATCCGTAATTGTCATGAATTTCCAATCATTAGTAGCAAAATTGTGATCAGAGATTGCAATTGGAAAATACAACCTAGGTTAAATAATCCGAACTTGTGTGATTATTGCTTAGATCAACCTATCTTTCTCATCGTAATGCTTCTATTGAATTAAACTTAGAGAGCTTGTTCTAGGTTGTTTAATGGATAGAGATTAAATAAAGAGCTTGTTTTATTTAACAACAAAGTAAGGAAAGATTGGGATAACAGAGCTTGTTGTTATCTACGGTTGATAACTTCAATGCTGTAATTGGATTACAATTCTATGTTAATTCACAAATTCATATCTTGTGGCAGAGAAAGAACCCTTAACCAAGTGTCTCGCATTGAATTTTCAATTCATTTAATATTGTGTTGTGTTATTCTTTATTTGCCCTCGTATTCAGTTTAATTAATCATTCAACAAAACCCCCCATATTTAGTTTATTGTTGCTGAAAAATAACAAATTTAATTAGAATCAATCCTCGTGGGAACGATATCTCACTCATCACTTTATTACTTGTGCGACTAGTATACTTGCTAGTTTCGAACGCATCACTAAACCATTGGACCCTTGAGACTCAAGCCCATGTAGATGAATCCAGAAATTTTCAATAGGATGATTGTCCAAAACCCGTGTTGAATGCATGTCCATAGATATAAATTCCGCATGATTAGAATAACATTGACCTGTGAATGAATGGCACATGTCAAATCACCCATAAGAACAAATTGGAGGCATGTTCCATGAGTTAAAGTTATCATGACATTGAGAGCCATGTTATGATAATCATGGAGAATCCAACATCAACTTGAATGTTAGAATTAGGAGAGGGAATCTCGCATTCCCACATTCCATGATGTTGACTTGGGAATGAGGCCAAAAATTTGAGGAAAAGACCTTACGTGTGTCGGAGGAATAAGGTTGGAAGGCTGAAAGTTTGTCTATGTCTTTGTATAAGCATGCATCATATCATGCATACATGCATGCATGTATGGCATTAATGCATTTGTTTGGCAACCATCGACTAGACTCACATATGGTGGTGAGGAATTCACTAGTTATCAAGTCTTGACTTGAATGTCTATGTTTAATTTATAATATGAATGAATATGCAATGATTGTTATAAATGAATGAATAATATTTGAAGTGTTTTGAAGTAAATTTACTTTATTGTTGGAGAGCAATGTAATCGTATCCCTTATCCTCCATGTTTGAAAGGAATTGTAACTCTATTCTACTACCTCTTTCTTTATGAATTTACAATTGCTTTGATTAATACCACCTTGCTTGCTTAAATAAGATAAAATTGGAAATTGGTATAGCTTAGTGGAGGTAGGATTTTGATCTAGGCGAAGCGAATAGCTTGTACCTAACTTCCTAAATCCACCTCTAAAGGGATGAGGGTAGTTTAGGTCGTGAAGTGAGGGATCAAATTGTTCCCATTCATTCCTAATTGAATAATTGGGTGGTGACTTCATTAATGTAGCGGTAAAAACACTCTGGTGGGGTGAAAGCCCTGTTCATAGTAGGGACTCCACTGGGGATAAGGGAAGTTGATTCCGATTGGGATATGAAATTCTATTACCTTATGTTGATATTTTAAGTCCTTGTATTACTACACTTTGCACACAATGAGAACGAACTACCTAAACTAGCCTTGTGGTATTGGCATGAGAAGTCCTTGCCTCTATTTGACCCTTAGATGACTCATGTTGGTGTCACCACCTTTGAACACGTACCATTGAAGTGGTATTAAAAGAGATCGGCCCAAGGGGGCATCTCTAGCTTGAATGAGCCCAGACCATTAGACCCTTAAGACTCAAGCCCATGTAGATGAATCCGAAAATTTTTAATAAGATGAATGTCCAAAACCCATGTTGAAATGCATGTCCATCGATCCAAATTTCATATGATTAGAACAACATTGACTTAAACCTCATGGAACGATGAATGAATACCACATCACCCATAAGAACAAAATAGGGGTATGTGCCACAAGTTAAGGTTATTATAACATTTAAAAGCCATGTTATGATAATCATGAAGATTCTAACTTCAGCTTGTATAATTAGAATTAGGAGATAGAATCTTGCAATCCCACATCCCATGATGATGACTTGGGAACGAGGCCAGAAATCTTAGGAAAAGAGGCTCCACCTCACATGTGTGGGACGAATAAGGTTGGAAGGCTAAAAGTATGTCTATGCCCTTGTATGAGCATGTATTATATCATGCATACATGCATGCATGCATGGCATTCACACCTTTGTTTTGCAGCCAACATAGCTTGGGTTAGACGAGGTGGTCGTTTAACAAGACAAGAGGAACTAGTCATTGAAATGGTTGCACCTAACAATAACAATTAAGAGATTGCCCAATTGAGAGTCGATATAACCGCACTCCAACCACAAATGCCCAACTCATTAAAGCTTTATAAAATGGGCCTAATCGCATGAACCAACCTTCGCCTGAAGGTAATGGTGGTGACGAGGGTGAGACTAGCCAAGGCAGAGATAGGGGAAAAGGCTCAACTATCTAAGACGAGCCCGAATCGATTAGGTAATTGGCCAAAGACATGGAGAAGGTCCAATCTCTCTTGAAGAAGAAGGGGTTGAAAGGGGTCGAAGACCTAGATGACATTTTGCTAATTGGAGATAGCGACTTGCCACCAAAGTTTGGATGTCAGATTTGCCCAAGTTCAATAGAAAGGGTAATCCAAAAGCACAATTGAGATAGTATGCTACTGTCATGGCCACAACTCCTTTATCAAAAGAGTATATTGAAGTACTTCATGCTATCCTTAGAAGATGATGCGACAGTATGGTATCATGACCTTCCCAAAAGAGTTCAAGAGGATTCGGAGGAGCTATCTGAGTAATTCATGGAATAATATTGCAACAATATCTAATTGGAGGTAACCTTAAGGGATTTACAGATGACTCCCCAAAAGGCCAATGAGACTTTTTTGGAGTACTTAGTCCATTGGAGGGCCAAAGCCACCAAGATGACCACGAGGCCCGCATAGAAGGACCAAGTCCGTATGGTGATCAATAGGGCTCATGCTTTCATTTGAGATAGGCTTGTGGGCTTTCCAATCAAAAATTTTGAAGACATGTATGATTCGGGCATCCAAATAGAAGATTTGGAGGTCAGGAAGAAAAGAAACAACAACAACTACCCCAGAAAAAATCAAGGGTAGTATGACCAAACTCGTGGGTCAGATGACAAGGATGTAGAAGAGCATCAACCAACAAAGTTTAGTCAATTGGAACGACCCTTATCTGAAGTATTTGATGAGCTCCGTAACCAATTTGTGTTGTTCCTATTGACACCAAAGCCTCCATAAAACCTATGACCAGCTAACCACAAGCATCATGAATATTATGATTTTACCAACAAGCTGGCCATGTTACCGACTAATGTCGTTGCCTTCGACATGAGATACAAGTCATGATCGATAATGGAAGAATTCCTAACCCGGAGAAAGAATAATGATGTTCTGAAATGCTTGTTTTTAAGAATGTTATGTTTGTGAGTTATGTGTTCTTTCGATGATCATTGTTAAAATCATGATACTCATTGGAAATAGATTTTTGGTAATACATGAGAATGTGTTGTTTACATGCTTGACTCTTTTTACAAGTTGAGTTTCATTCTTGATTTCTTCAACATTTGAGCACAATAGCCACGAATATGGAATTTTATATCACTTAGAGAAACCTTTATGTGAATAAAGCTTGGTGTTGAGATCTCATAGGACTTTAGAACCTATTTGATCACCACTCGGGGTAAAATCCTAGGCTTTACAACATGAGGGAAGTGATTTAGGCCTTCTTCCGATCTATTGAGCCTTTCAAGCCCACCTGCATAAATGTCATTGTCCTTAGTATACCTATTGAGCCTAATCAAGCCTTTTCTTTGTCAAACCATAAAAGTTATCCTAACACTGAAAGATTTTCCTACATAATACCCTTCACTCATAGCATTCCAGAAAAGAGCATTGAGAGCCATGCTTATGGGAGAATGAAAGGAAGTTGACAAGTTTTTGTGCAATTTTGAGCTCGAAGAAGAAGGAAAAGAAAATAAAAGAAGGGAAAAAGAAACAAAGAAAAAGAGAAAGAGAAATAGGAAAGGAAAAAAGAAGAAAAAATAAAGAAAACAAAAAGAATAGTGCTAATCTCAGTGCTTATAATGTTTAGGGGCCACTCAAAATCAAAAGCAAAGCAAACGTGGTGGACAAAGACTTCAAAGTTTAGGGGTGTAACCATTCAAAATTGAAATAGAAGTGAACATTGTGATTAAGATAACCTGGTGCTCTCAATTAAAACTTAGAATGATTGTCTGACTATGACTGAGATAACTTTATAGTTTCCTTTATCATACCTTGACCCTAGCCCACCATTACAAGCTTGATAAAGCCCTAATGATCATTGACGTTATGATCAGCCTACATTAGTGGAGAGTGGTGTGAAAATAGGCTTATGGTAGTCCTTTTATCTTTAGAGATTGATCACTAGTTTCTATTTGCATAAAGCTATTAGAGTCTTAACAAGTGAAGTATGATTGGCTATACTCACACATACAAAGAAACTTGAATGAAGCAATTCTTGCATTAGAATCAAAATTGTGAACAATCACGATGTCAATGCATTACCTTTGAGCTATTGAATTTGAGAAATCTTTGAAGAATTCAAATGTGAATCAAATTGATGCACAACTAACATTTAGCATTCCAAGTTATTGTTAGAGGATATTAGATGCGTTGAAAACATGTTAAGAAGAAGAAAATTTGCCAGCAGTTCCCATCAATGTTATAAAGAAGGGAACATTGGCATCAACAGTAAAGAAGTAAGATATATAGAATAAGTTAGCCATTTCGTCTAGCATGCATGTCTACAAAGAAGGAGGAATAATGCCCTTAAAGCTAAATGAAAAAATTTCACAAGACAATACTAAACTTTTCATACGGAGGGCAAACAATTGCCCATTCATCTTGAGAAGTGAAAAGAAGCAAAAGGCAAAGAATTTCCAAATCATCTTGAGAAAGAAAAGAAGGGGCCAAGAATTGCCCATTCATCTTGAGAACACAAAAGAAAGAGGGGCAAAGAATTGCCCTAACCATTTTGAAAATCATGGTAGATAGAATTGTCTCAATCATCTTGAAAGAAGCGTAAGAAATGGTGCTTGAAATAGGTAGATTGACTATTCGCTAGAGGATTGTTTTGAGCATTTGAAGATTCATTGCATGAGTTTGTAGTAGCAAAATTCTCCCCCTGCGCATTGCTAAGTCATCCTCAATATCCTCTCATAAGAAGAACAAGCTGGCCTAGAGTCTGTACACACACTCAATGATCGCCTAGCCCAAGAATAGAGCATGCATACATGAAGCATAAATCCTTTTCTTGCAAGAAGCATAAACCAAAATGAAGCAAAGTCCAGAAGTGACCGTTTGTATGAATATATAATTGCTTTGATTGAATATCACCTTATATACTTAAAAAATATATAATTGGAAATGTGTGCATAAAGTGAACCACTTAACTGGACTGTACAACAAAATAAGCTATTTTTATTTGGTATACCGTATTAGTGGCCAGATTTTAATCCGGGCAAGGTGAATCGTTTGGTACCTAACTTCCCAAACCCATCTCTTAAGGGATAATGGTAGTTTAGGTCTTGAACCGAGGGATCAAATTGCCCCCATTCCTTCCCAATTGAATAATTGGATGGTGACTCCATTTTTCTAGAGGTGCCCATGGCTTGTTTGTACTCCTTTAAGTCTCAAAATATGCTTTAACATAATGTCGTGGTCACAAACACTCTAGTAGGATGAAACCCCCATTCACAGCCACCAATAAGAAGCCCAAGGTAGAATATCCCAGGGAATAAAAGGCCAAGGAGATCATTGAGAAGGTAAAAGAGGAGCCCGTTACTTTGGTAGCCCATATTTTCACCAAGAAAGGTGGATGGACCAACATTGCTATCAGGCAAAGCTTGGAGCCTGAATTTGTATGCCTCTGTGATCATGAGGAAGAGGAATAAGGAAAAGAAGATGAAGAAGTTGATGAGTTTAAAGTTGGAGAAGCATCCGTCAATAAGAAGCCCATGCCAATAAGTGCCTTTGGCAAGAAGTGGATGACTAGAAAAGGGGCTAGAAGAGGCCCACCACCTAGAAGACTTAAGGTAAAGAAGGGTAGTGAAAGTAGGAAGGAGAAGTGAGGTGAGAGCCTTGTGAGAAGAGAGAGCTTGCCTAAAAGGTGTAAAGAAGTTAGAGTCATGGGCATTTAGGATGACAGTCCTAAAGTCAAGGCCTCCAAACTTTTGGCCTGACTTTAATAGTGATAAAGAAGATGTTAGATAGTTGCCCTAAGAGCGTTCTGTAAAATTGTAGAAACATCATTAATAAATAAAGTTGTTATCATTTATTTTGCCCAAACGTGATTGTATTAATGAATGATGACTTACCTTTTGAAGGGAGGAACCACAACAAGCCTTTGTTCATCACCATGGAGATTGGTGGGAAGACGTCTCCTTGTGTTTTGGTGGATGATGGGTCGACTACTAATATTATGCCAATAAAGATATTGCACGAGTATGGGGCTAGTGAAGATGACCTTGAGTCTTGTGAGATGGTGATCAGGGCTTATGATGATTGGAAAATGAGTGCCATTGGGATTTTCAAGGCGTTAGTGAAGACTGGGCCCATTGAAGTAATGATCGAGTTCACAATCCTTGACATTCTTGTCACCTTTGCTACTTTGTTGGGCTGAGCATTGTTCCATCTGCTTAGTGGAGTTCCTTCCACTTTGCATCACAAGATTCGATTGAATGTAGATGGGGAAATTGTGACTATCCATGCTATCTCAAATATTGTGCCTGTTGCTTTGAGTGTGAAGGTTGGAAAGATACCATACGTGGGAGGCTTCTATGTAGCCATGATTATCGCTAGAATAATGAAGAAACAAGGATATTTGCCAGGAACTAGGCTTAGCAAGAATGGAAGTGGTTTGCTATCCCTTTTAGATTTTAAAGACCAAACTACTAGAAAAGAGTTGGACTTCATGTCTAATGAAGAATAAGACTTTGAGCCCAAGAATGGGGAGTTCATCAAGTTTGTAAAAGCCCAAGATAGGAAGTATGTGGGAGCTGCCGAACCGTGGGTTTACAAGGGAATGTTGAAGCCTGGATTTAAAGTTTTCAAGGATATCCTTCAAGTTGGAATCTCTAAGGGATATGACTTGATCCAAGAAATGGAAAATATGAAGATCAAGGAGCTTCAAGATCAAGCACTCTCAATAGACCTGACCGTCTACATTGCTACCTTCATTGAAGAAGGAATTAAAGACATTTGCTATAGAGATGTATTTGTTCCTAACCTTTTTGAAGAAGAGGACATTGTTTATGTTTCAAAGTTGAATGCAATGAAAAATAATTTTGCTTACTTATTTGATGTCTATCCTAATAGCATTGTGCATGATAATTTGCATTTTACTAGTATATTTGATATCCAGACCATTCAAACTCATGACATTAATCGAGGTACAATTGAAAAACCTGAGAACATATGCATTGCACTTGATACAACTCCTGAAGAGAGAGAGACATTCAAAAAATTGCTAAAATAACATGAAGAAGTCTTTGCCTGGTCCTATGGTGACATGCTTATAATCAATATAAGTATCGTTGACCATACGATTTCAACATATCCATATGTAAAGCCAGTCAAGCAGAAGTTAAGGAGGTTGAGACTGACATGGGCTTAGAAAATCAAGGAAGAAGTCTCCAAGCAGATTGAAGCTAAGGTTATAGATGTGGTGAAGTATCCAAAATGGTTAGCCAATATGGTGCTTATGCCAAAGAATAATGGAAGGGTTCAAATATGTATTAATTGCAAAAACTTAAACAAGGCCTCTCTAAAGGATGATTTTTCTTTGCCTCACATTGATGTATTGGTAGATAGCATGCTGTCATTGTGATGTTCTCTTTTGTAGATGGGTTTTCTGGTTACAACCAGATAATGATGGCCAATAAAGACAAGATGAAAACGACCTTCATTACGGAGTGGGGAACCTATTGTTACAACGTTATGCCCTTCAGGTTGAAGAATGCAAGGGCAACCTACCGATGAATGGTGATTATGCTATTCCATGATAAGGAGATAGAAGTATATGTGGATTCCATGATGATGTAATATGGGATGCAAGATGGTCATTTTAAAGCATTAGACAAATTCCTAGAAAGGGTGAAGAAGTATAAGCTACGGCTTAATTTGAAGAAATGTGTTTTCGGAGTCACCTCAGGGAAGCTGTTAGGGTTCATAGTTGGCAAGAAGGGGATACAGGTAGATCCCAACAAGGTTAACACGATTACGGAGATGCCATCACCCAAGATGGAAAAGAAGTTAGAGTGTTTCTTGGGAAGATCTAATACATCAGTCGATTTATCATCAAATTGACGACAATTTGTGCACTAATCTTCAGACGCCTAAAGAAGGATCAATCAGAAATGTGGAATGATCAGTGCCAAGAAGCATTTGAGAGATTAAGAAGTATTACAAAATCTGCTAGCTCTAAGACCGCCAAAACCCGACAAGAATCTAATTCTTTACTTGGCTCTTGAGGAAGAGGCCACAGGTGTTATACTTACACAAGAAGATGAGAACGGTATGGAACATGCCATTTACTATCTTAGCAAGAAGTTGTTACTATATGAGATGAAGTACAGTTACGTGACAAAGATGTGCTTAGCCATGGTGTGGCTCTCAAAGAAGTTGAAGCACTACTTTCAGTCTTATAAGATTAAGGCAGTCTCAAAGGAGGATCCGATGGAGAATCTTTATGAAGCACCATCTTTGATAAGAAAGCTAGCAAGTTGGCTAGTCTAGTTGTTAGAATTTGACATTGAGTATGTCACCAAGAAGGTGGTGAAAAGAAGAGTACTTGTAGAATTTTTGGCCATGAATTCGATCGATAATGATGAACCATAGGAGTTAGATTTCCCAGATGAACATATGGGGGTAATCTTAGTATTGGGATGAAGAATGTATTTTGATGGAGTTGTTAATAGAAATGGTGTTGGAATAGGAGTTATTCTAGTATCACCAACTAAAGAAGTCATTCCATTCGTTAAGAAGCTAGAATCTAGAGTTACTAACAATTTATGGCTGAGTATGAAGCTTGTGCCTTTGGGTTAGAGATCGTGATTGCGATGGGCATCGATGAAATAGAAGTGTTGGAAGATTCAAAGTTAGTCATCTCTCAAGCTAGTGAAGATTGGGATCTAAGGGAATGAAGATTGAAGCTGTATCTGGAGCATATTCGAAGGTTGATTGGGAGGTTCAAGTAGTGTACCTTCACCTACCTTCCTATAAATTAGAATCAGATGGCTGACACTTGAGCTTCTTTCGCATCAGTGGTGAATACTTAAGAGCTATTAATGGGGCCAATAGTGATATCACAAGCATGGGGTCCTTGCTACATGGAATCCCATGTAATGGAAGCCAAAGTGGATAAGAAGTCATGGTTCTATGATCTAAAGAGATACCTAGAAGAAAGAATTCTATCGAATAGGGCAGCTGAGCAAGACAGGATTGTACTGCGCAGGTTGGTCCAAAATTTACTTATCATCAGGGAGTGATGTATAAGGGAATGCGAGAAGGGATGAAATTGAGATGTGTTGATGAGCAAGAGGCTAGAAGGCTTATGGAAGAAATCTATAGTGGTGTATGTAAGCCATACATGAATGAGTTAATGCTTGCAAAGAAGATAATGAGATGAGGCTTTTACTGGATAACCATAGAGATAGACTGTGTCCAATTTTTGAAAAGGTGTCACCAGTGCTAGATCAATGGAAATTTGATTCACCAACCACCCTTGAAGCTATAAGGAATGACAACGCTGTGGCCCTTTGTTGTATGGGGCATTGACATATATTATAGGTAAAATAAGGTCGTTAGCCTCTAATGGGCATCGATATGTGGTGGTGGAGATTGAATACTTCACCAAGTGGATAGAAGCTGAGTCCTATAACTAGGGGCAAACCAGATGACAAAGTTCATTGAGAAGAACATCATATGCAGATTTGGAGTACCATATCACATTATGACTAGCAATGGAGTTCATTTCTAAACTGAGACTAAGGCTTTATGTGTGAAATATAGGATTGAGCACCATAAGTTATCTCCATACTGAGCATAGGCAAATGGAGCAATAGAAGCACCCAATAAGAACATCAAGAAGATGTCGACCAAAATGTTGCAAACAAACAAAGATTGGACTGAGAAGCTGTTGTTTGTATTATAGGGTTATAGAATGACACCTATAAGCTCTACAGGCATGACGCCTTTCTCATTGGCGTATGGTTCAGAAGCGATCCTACCAATTGAGATAGAAATAAAATCAGTGACGGTTCTAATGAAAACATAAATTCCTAAAGGGAGTGGATTCAAAATAGATGTAAGCAGGTGGCCTTGATTGGCGAGAAAAGATGAAGGCCTGATATCATATGCAACTATGCCAAAAATGGGTTGTTTGAGCCTTTAATAAGAGAATGAGGGTAAGAGAATTCAAAGAAGGGGAATTGGTCCTTAAACAAGCAAGGCCAGTAGTGTTTGATCCGAGAGGGAAGTTCAAACCAAAATAGGGAGGCCTATTCATTGTGACGAAGATCATATCCAGTAGAGCCGTCATCTCATAAGACATGGAAGGGAATGAGTTCACTGAGCCCATCAATGGACAGGCTAAAGAAATACTATGTTTAAAAGTGAGAATAAAAGAAAAAAGTGTGAGAGAAAAAATAATTAATCAGAAAACGAAAAATGGCTAATTATTGACAAGAGTTGTCTCATTGTGCACATGTTGTTCGGAGAACAAATTATTGTTCTTTTATTAATGAAATGAAATTGTTTGAAAACAAATATGCCTTTGAAATGTCTCATTATTTTGCATGATAACAAAAGGAAAGTATCTAACATCTAATCTAATAGAAAAATTGTCAATGTTTTTTCTACCTCTTCACTAGACTACAAATAGGCTTGCCATATCAGTCGTAACATTGTCTGGCTCGAATAGTAGGATTAGGAATGGAAGCTTGAAGGGTCACCCAATCCTTGTACGAGTCGTTTGTCTGAAAATCAAGATCATGGAACAAATTCCTCTCGATAGTCTAGTGCGACCAATAGTCTCTCTCACACGTTTTAGATAGTGAGCAGACAGTCTCCTAAGACTAAAAGCAATCGATGAATCCACGATCATTTGCTTAAGCCCATAATGTCGACTTAGTCTAGCAAGATCATAAAAAGAACTGTAGGTAAAACCCGCCAAAGGCGCGCACGTGATGTAGGTCTCAACTATCACATGCTCTAACCTCTATCATGGATTGTGCCAACAGATCTGAGTATCTGATATGACTCGAAGCCAGTTTGCCTAAGAAAAATGTCTCTCAAGTCTCCCCCTCGTATGAAGTCGAGGGCTATAATGAGAAATATCCCTTTCAAGTGGTGCTAGAATAGACAGCCTCTTTTGTAACGAAATCTAAAAAGAAAAAAGAAGAAAGAAAAGAAAATTCCTACTAACTTGAGAACCTGGAAAGGCGGTTCAGGTAAAAATCAAGGCAATCCTACTAAGTTGAAAACCCGAAAGGGCAACTTAGGCAAAAGTTAGGGTAGAAAAAGAATAAAGAAAAAACCCGCTAAGTTCAAAACCCAAAAAGGGTGGCTCAGGCAAAAGTTAGGGCAAGCTCGCTAAGTCAAAAACCCGAAAGGGCGGCTTAGGCAAAAATTAGAGAATGAAAGAAAGAAAGAGAAAAAGAAAAAAAAAAAGAAAAAGAAAAATGAACCTGCTAAGCTGAAAACCCGAAAGGTGACTTAAGCAAAAACAAAGGTGAAAAAGAAAATATCTAAAGGAGCAGAAGATTACCAATGAATCTCTGATCTAGATAAGTTCTTAAATGGTCCAGGCCAATCAATGTCTCAGCAAGAATCAAGAAAACTATCGTGAAACTATGTGAGGAATGATGGTCATAAGATATGGGTCACCAAGACCGTCTAGTGAGACCAGTAGAAACTATGCAAGAAGGCAGAACTAAAAAAGGCAAATCCAACTAGATGAGGTCCTATCCATCATCTTAAGCAAAGGCATGATGGAAGACAATGTCACTCTACCACCCCTGGTGTAAATACCTATGGTAGAAATCAAAAAGTTGAAGAAGTTGGCAGCATCAGACATTGACGATGTCTCAACAGTAGGCAGAGTGATGCTCTCAAAACTGGATGAATCACAATCGAGTATGGCAGTGAATCCTCATACAAGGGGCAAAGTTCTTGGCTGTTAAAGCGAAAGATGTGATCATAAGGATCCCAGCAGGTCATGCACTCCTTGAGAAAAGGAATGTCGAGTTTCACATGTTGAAGGAACTTCAAATTGTAGAGACTAATAGATTCGAGCCGCTGCTAGTCATCATCCGTTAGAAGCTTCAAGAGAGGCTGGAGGGTCTTGAGAAAGGCGTCAGATATGTTGAAAAGTGAGAAGAGGCATTGAGAAGCACGAAAGAAAATTCAAAAAACGAGGGAGGAAGTGTTAGAAGGTGTGTAAAACAGTGGAGAGGAAGAGCTCTTTTTATAATGCAATAAGAGGGCAGAAAAAGGTAAAAGAAGGAAGGACTATTGGTAAGCAATGGAAGGACTATCAACTAACTATCCCACTACTGGTTGGCGATGCTAGGACAACCGATCGATGGTTAGGGCAAAGGGACCTCCAACTTCCTTTTTTGCGTGTTTTTGACTTTTGATTTGCGTACCAACAAGCTGTTTCGAGTGTACGAGTTCAAGATTTTGTATTTTTATTCAGAATTGAATAAATGATGATGTAGGAACAAATTTGAACAAATTTGGATGTAAATTAGTCAAAATATGTATAGTTTAAATAGCAGTGCACGAAGTTGAAAATAGAAAATTTTCACTAAAGTCTTTGAAATTTGGTCATATAACTGATTGCTTTGATTGTACATCATGAAAATTCAAAGCGTAAAAGTTCATACATGGAAGCTGAATGGATGAAAGAAAGAACTCAACATGAAGAAAATTGATGATGACAGTCCTTACTCATCACCATCATCATCTTCAATAATAGAAGATGTAGCAACCTGGGCCTGAAGGCGCTTAATCTCGTGCTCCAAACGAGCATTCTCTTGATGACTGGTTTATTCCAAGAGAGAAACATATTGTTAGAGAAATTATTAAGATAGAAATCATGCATACATGAAGCATAGAATATTGTTTTACCTGTCACTAGTGAGACACCTGTAAAACATAACCATGAGAAGTAGGTTGCATCTCAAAGATATGCTTTATGGAAAATCGTGGTATTTGCATTACGTTGCATTTTTATAACTAACAAATATTTGAAGAATAACAAGAAACTTGTAGGAGACATAGTCAGAAGACTTACCAGATGGTATCATGAGGAATGAAAGGAACAGGCATGGTTGGATCCTCTGTGATCATATGGCTGCTGATCTGCTTGCTAGCATCCCACGTGTAGACTACATTGTTAGGGTAGAGGTTGCCAATCACATGACCAGCTGGAATGGCTGGAGTAGCTATAGGTGCTGGAGGCAGACATGGTTGCTCAGTAGTAGTAGCAAAATAGGCAGATTTGGTAGGACCAAAAGGAAGAAACTCTCAATCTCTTCCCATGACGGGCAGAAGGGCTACCAGCACGATTAGAAGAACCATGAGCATTACTAGCAGGGGGATGGGGAACCTC
>SNVD02006230.1:0-23829 GCA_013180625.2 Boswellia sacra
ATGGTTTGTCAAAAAGAAAACTTGAAACTAAAACAAACAAAATCAACAAACAACAACAACACAAAAATAACATTGATAATCAGATCAAACGAAACAAGAAAAAAAAATTCGACACAACAACACATATTCAAATATACAAGTAGTTGTGATTGTGGCTCACATCTTCCTCTGGTTTTACGTCCAGTAACGGCTGAAACGCCTTCTATGAGTCGGGGATTTGCTTCCCATCCAGTTTTCTTATAAACTAGCAAACAGGGTCGTTTTTAGTCAGATTCCCTACACTATAACATTGCAATTTATCACGAAATTGTGTCCATAGATTAAGCAATTCACGCTGAACAAGTCCACAAGAATGTGACTCGAGAGTTAACCAAACATTATCCCGCGACTCATTACTCAAACCATTCTTAATAAATGAAAGTTTATCTTCTCTATTCCTGGACGCCAAACCTAATGAACGACAAGTCTGGTTACAATTCCATCTAGCACATTTATAACATACTTGTAACCTTTTCGCTCTTCGCCTCTTGGCGTAGTAGCTTTTCCTAGACCAGGCATGTATTTTGCGAGATTAATGTCCGGCTCACCGGACAATCTCACCTTGGCTTCGATAATCCATCGGATATCAGCAGGCACATTTAGGAGCATCAATGCCCAAAGTCTAGTCATCCGTACTTTATAAATTTTAAACACAGCATTTTTAGGAAGTGAAGGGAAATATTTACGAAGGTTCGATAGAAAGATATCAGCATCCATTGAAGAGAAGAAAAGGAGAGATATTACCGATAATGCGATTGAGTTTTTTCTTCTCCCAGATATGCACGTTTCAAACCTTCGAACAATGGCTTCAACTCCCGTTTGAATGTTTCCTCAAGCTGTTGCACAACTGAACTCGAAGCACGGAATAATCAAATTAAACACAAGACAAGAAAAGAAAAGAAAAGAAAATAGAGACACATAAAAGAAATAAAAACACAAGAGCAAATGAAAGTCAAAAACAAACAACACAGCAAATGAGACAAATGGCAAAGAGAGATAAAACCTGATCAATTATAATAGCCCATGAGAGGAATCTCCTCGAAACACAAAAATTTATTGTTACTACCTTCTTTTCTTTGTCTCTTTTTATTTATGTTTCAAAAACATTGGGTTGCCTCCCAATAAGCGCTTGGTTTAATGTCCTCAGCCTGACGTTATCAGTCCTCACCCATCAAGATAAGTTGGCTCGTAGAGAGGTACCTCATCGATGTCCTGCATCACTGAATTCTCATAGTAAGGCTTCAACCTGTGCCCATTCACCTTGAATACTTTATCCGTTTTTAAGCTCTTGATTTCCACTGCACCATGGGGAAAAGCATTAGTAATAACAAAAGGTCCAACCCATCGAGATCGTAATTTACCTGGAAATAACTTGAGGCGAGAATGAAATAAAAGAACTTTCTGTCCCACTTCAAAATTCTTCCTGGAGATCATTTTATCATGAAATGCCTTAGTTCTCTCCTTGTAAATTCTGGAATTCTCATAGGCATCATTTCTAAGTTCTTCCAATTCTTGCAGTTGAAGCTTCCTTTGTTCTCCAGCAGCATCCATCTCCATGTTACAAAGCTTTACTGCCCACCATGCTTTGTGTTCGAGCTCTACTGGAAGGTGACACGGCTTACCATAGACTAACCTATACGGAGACATCCCAATAGGTGTCTTGTAAGCAGTTCGGTAGGCCCAAAGTGCATCATTCAATCGTAGGCTCCAATCTTTTCTACTCGGATTCACTGTCTTCTCGAGAATGGACTTGACTTCCCGATTTGAAACTTCAACTTGACCACTAGTTTGTGGATGATATGCCGTAGACACCTTGTGAGTGATGTTGTATTTCTTGAGCAAGGCTTCAAATGATCGGTTGCAGAAGTGTGTCCCTCTATCGCTAATCATGGCTCTTGGTGTTCCAAATCTCGCAAAAATGTTAGATTTCACAAAATCTACAACAACTTTAGAATCATTAGTTCTCGTAGCTCTTGCTTCCACCCATTTAGAAACATAATCCACAGCAAGTATAATGTAAACATTACCAAAAGATGAAGGAAAAGGACCATGAAATCAATACCCCACACATCAAAAATCTCAACAACAAGTATAGGGGTTTGTGGCATTTGATTTTTGGCACTTAAATTACCTGTCCTTTGACAACGGTTACAAGCTTTGCAAAATAGATATGCATCTTTGAACAATGATGGCCAGTAGAATCCACAATCAAGAACTTTCAGGGCTGTTCTTTTTGGTCCAAAGTGACCGCCACATGCATAAGAGTGACAGAAGGTCAAAATTGAATTAAATTCAGATTCAGAAACACACCTTCTTATCACTTGATCAGAACAATGCTTCCATAAGTATGGATCATTCCATATGTAATATTTGGCAATGTTTTTGATCTTGTCTCTTTGAGCTCGAGTCAAGTCATGTGGTAGCTTCTTGGTAACTAAGTAATTAACAATATCTGCATACCAAGGGGCTGCTACATGTAGAGACAGCAATTGTTCATCCGGAAAACTTTCTTGTAATGGCAGTACATCCTCGTCATGGACAATGCGACTGAGATGGTCTGCAACTAAGTTTTCACTTCCCTTCTTATCTTTGATCTCCAAGTCAAATTCTTGTAAAAGGAGTATCCACTTGATAAGCCTTGGTTTTGCATCTTTCTTTGTGAGCAAGTACCTCAAAGCTGCATGATCAGAATAAACGGTTACTTTAGTACCAATCAAATAAGATCGAAACTTTTCTAAAGCAAAAATAACCGCTAGCAGCTCTTTCTCAGTGGTAGAATAATTAAGTTGAGCATCATTTAAGTCCGAGATGCGTAATAAATGGCATGTGGAATTCTGCCAATTCGTTGACCCAAAACGGCACCCACAGCATAATCACTCGCATTACACATGATCTCGAATGGATGATTCCAATTTGGAGATTGGATTATTGGAGCTGAAGTCAAGAGTTCCTTCAGTTTCTCAAATGCCTCTTTGCATTTCTCATCAAATTCAAAGGCCACATCATTCTGCAATAATTTGCATAGAGGAAATGCTATCTTCGAGAAATCTTTGATGAATCGACGATAGAAACCTGCATGACCAAGAAACGAACGAATATCCCGCACACTTGTGGGAAGGGGTAAGGAACATATAAGATCTATCTTGGATTTATCAACTTCTATACCCTTAGCAGAAATAATATGTCCCAAAACTATACCCTGATCTACCATAAAATGACATTTTTCCCAATTTAGAACAAGGTTAGTTTCCATACATCTTTAAGTATAAGTGTAAGGTTATCAAGGCATTTATCAAAAGAATCACAAAAAACACTAAAGTCATCCATAAATACCTCAATGATGTTCTCAACATAATCAGAGAAAATACTTACCATACACCTTTGGAAAGTGGCAGGGGCATTGCAACTGTCTCTTATACACATCTGGTTTGTCAAAAAGAAAACTTGAAATTAAAACAAACAAAATCAACAAACAACAACAACACAAAAACAACATTGATAATCAGATCAAACGAAACAAGAAAAAAAATTGACAATCTGATTATATCCTGAATAGCCATCAAGAAATCAATAATGAGAATGTCCTGCTAATCTCTCCAGCATTTGATCAATGAATGGCAAAGGAAAGTGATCCTTGTGAGTTGCAGAATTGAGCTGTCGATAATCAATACAAACTCGTCACCCGGTTTGGATACGAGTGGGAACTAGCTCATTATTGTCATTTTTAACCACCGTAACACCAGATTTCTTTGAAACGACTTGGACTGGACTCACCCACTTGCTATCCAAAATTGGATAAATCACACCCACATCTAACAATTTCAGGATTTCTTTATTGACAACTTCCATCATTGGAGGATTCAACCTCCGCTGTGCTTCTCGAGTGGGCTTGGAACCTTCTTCTAATAAGATACGGTGCATGCATATGGCTGGGCTAATACCTTTGATGTCAGCAATTGTCCACCCAATGGCTGTGTTGTGATCTCGAAGCACTCGAATGAGTTTCTCTTCTTGTAATGGTGTAAGGCCCTTGGCTATTATGACTGGCAAAGTATCCTTCTCACCTAAGAATACATACTTCAAATGTTCTGGAAGAGGCTTAAGCTCCAAGGTAGGGGCTTTCATCATAGAAGGAAGAATTTTCTTTATTAGATAAAGGAATTCAATGGACGAAACATCATACCTATTTGTGGTGATAGTGAGAGTCTCATCCAAGCTTGCATAAACTTCCTCCCTTTCTTTAGACACATGTATCAACTTTCCTGGTTCTTTGAAACTTTCTGTCCTTATGTGTTCACTAATGTCTACTTCCAATTCATCTTTGTGAGTTAACTCAAAAAATTGTTGTGCCAAAGAATCAATGACATCAACTGCAAAGACAGAATGTAAGTCAGTAGGGTATCTCATTGCCCCAAAAATATTGAAACGAATCACCTCACCATCAAATTCCATGGTGAGAGTGCCATCATGAACATCAATCTTGGTTCGAGCAGTTTTCAAGAATGGCCTCCCTAAAAGAATTGGTGTTGGATTGGGAGACGTCTCATCCTCCATTTCCAAAACATAAAAGTCTGCTGGAAAAACCAATTGATTCACCTGCACAAGCACATCTTCCACAACTCCTTTGGGATATGCATTAGAACGATCAGCAAGTTGAATTACAATACCAGTTTTCGCAAGGGGTCCAAGATTCAAAGAAGCATAATAGAATATGGCATGACATTAATAGATGCTCCTAAATCTAACATAGCTCTTTCAAACTTGGTATTACCAAATGTGCATGGAATGATGAACGTACCTGGATCTTTGCATTTTAGAGGAATTTCTCTTTGCAATACAGCTGAAACATTTTCCCCCACACTTACATTCTCATTTCCCTTCAACTTTCTCTTGTTGGTGCATAACTCCTTGAGAAATTTTGCATAACGAGGTACTTGCTTAATAGCATCCAGAAGTCGATCTTGCGAAAAGTTTCCAGGATTTCCTGTTCTTGTTCCTCCTTCTTTGATTTTGCAAATCTGCTAGGAAAAGGTGGAGGAGTAACATATGAAGGAATATGGGTTTTCGGATTTACCTTAGAAGATGATGTTTTATTCATGGTGGAAGTGGTGTCATCCCCTTCATCAGTTTGTGATTTCTTTGGTGGAATCTCTAATTGTTTCCCACTTCTCAAAGTTACAGCACTAGCATTCTCTCTTGGATTGATCACCGGCTGAGAAGGTAATTTTCCTGAGCTTTGACTCTCAAATTTGCTCATGTTAGTGGCCAATTGTCCCATTTGATTTTCCAGGTTTTGGATACTTGCCCTAGTTTCCTGCTGAAATTGCATTGTGTTAGTGGCAAGTGCTTTAACAATATCCTGGAGAGACATACCTGAATTTTGTGGAGCTGTTTGTGGTGCTGGTTGTGGTTGTGCTTGAAATGGTTGCTGCACCCTTGGTTGATTGAAACCTGGTGGTCGATTTGGTATGGCATTTGGGGCAATTGGTTGATGATTCCCATATCTTAAATTAGGGTGATCTCTCCATCCAGCATTGTAAGTATTGGAGAAAGGGTCATACCTTTGCCTTGGTTGTCCTGGAAATCCACCCATGGCATTGGCTTGTTCTGTATCTCCTTCTTGCAAAGTTGGACACATGTCGGTTGGATGGTCCATGGCAGAACATACTCCACATGCATAAGATTGCTGCATATGTCCTACAGCCATTTTTTTTACAAGAGAGGTAAGTTCACAAAGTTGTTGTTCAATGTTTGAAGTACTTACCTCATTTACTCTTTTTGGTAGTTGTGGCTCAAATTGACTGCTGAATTGTTGGGAGTTCGCTGCCATGTCACTAATCAAACGTCTTGCCACGTTCGGTGTTTTATTAACTAGTGCTCCACCACTAGCAGCATCAATGATACTCCTTTCCATGGGTAGGAGACCCTCATAGAAATATTGAATTAGGAGTCCATCACTAATTTGGTGGTTTGGACAGCTAGCACATAACCTCTTAAATCTCCCCCAATATTCATGAAGTGATTCTCCATTGTGTTGTCGAATGCCACTAATATCTTTTCTAATATTTGTAACTTTCGAGGCTGGAAAGTATTTCTCCAAAAAGAGTTTACTCATCTCATTCAAAGTGGTAATGGTACCTAGTGGTAGGTAGTATAACCAATCTTTTGCCGAATCTGCTAATGAGAATGGGAAAGCTCTCAATTTAATTTGCTCTTCAGAAACGCCGGTTGGCTTCATACTTGAGCATACCACATGAAATTCTTTGAGGTGTTTGTTCGGATCCTCTCCTGCAAAACCATGAAATGTAGGCAAGAGATGAATCAGTCCAGATTTAAGTTCAAAATCTATCTCAAAATTGGTGCTTATGCATAGCGGTTGTTGATCAATAATTGGAGCCGCTAACTCCTTAAGAGTCTGATCGATTTCCATCGCCATTGCTTCCGATTCAGATTTGATTGAACTGCAAGAAGATGGGAGGGAAGTGTGTCATGCAAGGTCAAATTCTGGAGGTGGAGTTGAAATTGACCGATTTAGCCTTAAATTCGAGGATTGGAGAAACTCCTTAATTCTCTTAAGTCATTGATCCGCTTCTCCCTCGGACATAAAATCCTAAACACAAACAATCAGGAAAGAACAATCAAGAATCAGTAGTAAAAACAGAATAACAAATTGATTAGAAAATCAATCCCCGGCAACGGCGCCAAAAAATTGATGCGTTCGAAACTAGCAAGTATACTAGTCGCACAAGTAATAAAGTAGTAAGTAGATATCGTTCCCACGAGGATTGATTCTAATTGAATTTGTTATATTCCAACAATAATAAACTAAACAGGGGGGGTTTTGTTGATTGATTAACTAAACTTAATACGAAAGCAAATAAAGAATAACACAAAGTAAAGTTAAATGGAGTGAAAAATCAATGAGAGAAACCTGGTTAAGGGATCCTTCTCTGCCACAAGATATGAATTTGTGAATTAACATAGAATTGTAATCCAATTACAGCATTGAAGTTATCAACCGTAGATAACAACAAGCTCTGTTATCCCAATCTTTCCTTACTTTGTTGTTAAATAAAACAAGCTCTTTATTTAATCTCTATCCATTAAACAACCTAGAACAAGCTCTCTAAGTTTAATTCAATAGAAGCATTACGATGAGAAAGATAGGTTGATCTAAGCAATAATCACACAAGTTCAGATTATTTAACCTAGGTTGTATTTTCCAATTGCAATCTCTGATCACAATTTTGCTACTAATGATTGGAAATTCATGACAATTACGGATCAAGATTTCTAATCTAGCAATAGACAACAACAGATTATATTCAGTTGGCCATTCCAAATACAATCAGTAAGCAATCATAAGCATTAGATATGGGAAAATACAAGCAACTTCAATTAGAGAATTGGATAACAATTTCTTACACAATCAACTCTCAAAATCCATATCAAGGGCTTTGAAATCACCCTCAACCAATTCAGATTTAGTTACACATATTCAATCAGAATAACAAATACAATACAGAGAAATTCCAGAATTGAAAAGGAAAGAAAGAACTTAGCAAATTCTTTGAAAATCTTCTTTGTAGATAAATCTTCTTGGAATTGTAGTTCCTCCTCTTTCAAAATCTTCTTTTTCCTTCAAGAACTCCAAGGGATGAGAGAAATCCAGAAATGCAGCCTCCTCCCACGTTTTCCCCCTTTCAAGTTATCAAAATAAAACCCTAAAATGTGTTTAAATACTCTGCTACAGTAACCTGCTACAGTGGATGAATTGATATGAAAATGATATATAATTAGACACCTATCAGTGATGTCGTCGACGAGATCCACGGCTTGCTCAAATAGATGCGCCAGCTTGGTGCCGTCGGTGCCTCGAAGGACAGCCTTGGGTTCCAAATCGATCATTTGTGCTTATTTCCTTCGCCACATGGCTCCACCATTACCATTGCAATCAATTAAACCAACTGTAAATCCAATACAAAAGTTGAAACTCTGCCCAACAACAAGAAGCATCAAATTAGCCCATTTTGAATTGTGCAACGTGATACGGAAAACAAAATTCATAATTTCATTTGGCCAAATGCCAACGCACAACAATTACAAACATCCAAAAGAATAATTAGATTCCAAACGACCCATAGTTTCAGATCTAGGAAACAGGATCATTTCAAAATATAAAAAAAAATGGAGGTGAAAAGCGCTTCCGGGCATCCAACCAAGGCTTTGGACGAAATTGAAGCTCTGCAGTGAAAAAAAAATGTGAGGGAAGGGGAGAAACGTACGGTAAAAGGAGAAAGTAAAAAAAAAAAAAAGAAAATCAAATTTTCATATTTATATTTAAGAGGAGAGAGAAAGTGGAAACCAAATTTATTCATTATTATATTTTAATTAAGATTTTAATTATTAATTGAAATTACATTGTTATCTTACTTTTGGAGGGTACAACAGTATTTAATAGAATTTTGGAAAAATAAAAAAATAGACAAAATTAGAGGTCTGTAGTGAAAGTTAGACACATCATAAGAAATTTTTATTCCATAGACACTTTCCTCGAAAAATGACCAAAATACCCCTTAAAAATTAAATTTATTACAAAACTCTTCATTTCGCTCTTTTTCCATATTGTCTGTCGTTGTCTAGTCTTTTACACCACTCGACACCGTGCAAGAGGAATCCGACACAACGATCCTTTGACGATACAAGCAAGAGGATGCAGAGAGAAGCAGGAAAATTTAGTTTGGCTAAGTTACTTCGTCGGTTTTTTTGCTTGTTTTATTGATCGTTTGAAGTGATATTTGTGTTATGAAGAATGAAAATGACATTTAGATTAGGCATAATGTGAAGGTATAGAGATTTATATACGAAATTAAACATTTGAATTTCTTAGGGTTTTGGGCTAGATTTTAGGGATTTTGAATTTGAAATTTAAGTTTCGGATCAATTTTTGAACTTATTTGTGTTTATGGGACTAAATGAAGTGTTATTAGGTTGTTTTGTGATTTGATGTGTATGAAAATGGTGAAAACTGACGCTTTTCGTCGCGATGAAGACAATGACGAGTTTCGGTTTTAGACTAGACACTTAATGTCCTGTTGGATGCACCAACCGACACTCGTCATCAGGGCATTTTCGTAGACATCGAGTGTCGGTTTCATGAAAACTGATATCACAATGTCTCGAACCATGTCTCCGACACTCGACATATCTGTAATTGGGAATGTCGAATGTCAGATTTATGTTAAATGACCTGATGGCGAGTGTTAGTTCGTGCATTCGATAGGACTCAACACCTTTGTCAGACGAACCAATTTTCACTTTCATCAAGTGTCGGTTTCTTCGACCAACGACATTCGATGAAAGTAAAAACAATTGTGTCGAGTGTCGGATACGTCAATCGAAGAGTTTTATAATGTCGAATTCTAAATTCGACAATCGAGTAGGCTGACATTCGACACAGTCGTATTGTCAGATTTTTGACCTAGCGTATGTCGGATGAAAGAATCCGACAAAAGTTTCGTCGATTTTTGTTTCGAGCTTTATCGAGCGCGTCGTGTTCCTTCGAGTTTTGTGAAGCGTTTTAACAGTTTGGTTGTTCTAGCCTTGTTTTTTTTTTTGCCTTTTTCCATGAAATTTAACTATAACAGACTTTTTTTTGTAGGTTGAAGCAGATGGCAAATGAATTTGGATTGTCCTTCACCCTTAAGACACAGTATGATGAGCACTACCATATGGTTATCACAAACTTAACAAGTTTGGACTATACAGAATGGATTTGCGCGACATTAAGTGAGAGGCAACAAAACATGTTTCGTAATACATGTTTTGAGTTTGTGCTAGACATTCGGGAGCTTTCCTTTTCGTCTTAGTTGGTCCACAATATGCTTCAGTGGGAGGTTAATACAGTGGGGTACGATGAAGAGATGTAGTTCCTTATTGAAGGTGAAAAACATGGTGTTTGAACTACAATGTAGTTAAATAATTTTATTTTTTAGCATTTGATGGTTGTATTTAAGTTTTTTGTTACCATTATTGGCATCTTATTTTTTTTTCTTTTTTCCAGGAAGTTTCGTTTTTCTATCCACAAGTTCGGTTTAGTTACCGGTTTGAGATTTGCTAGCAGTTTGAGATGTCAGCATTGGTTGCCACTACTAGTGAAATTTTGACCGCCTTAACTGGGGGGAGCACCCAACAGGGTAAATGAGATAGAAATAATCACCTTCACTGATGAAGATCTAACATTGAGGGGAGGAATCGTAACAAGCAATTGTTCATCACTGTAGAAAATGGTGGGAAAACATTTCCTTGTATAATAGTGGATGATGGGTCCGTCATCAATATTGTGCCTATGAAGATATTGCACAAATATGGAGTCAGCGAAGATGAACTTGAGCCTTGTGAGATGATTTAAAGAGAAGTGTCATAGGAATTTTCAAAGCCCTAGTGAAAACTAGGCCAATCGAAGTCATGACAGAATTCAAAGTCCCTGACAGTCTAGTCACGTTTATTGCCTTGTTGGGACGAGCATGGTTTCATCTGCTTGGTGGGGTTCCTTCCACTTTACATCAGAACATTCGATTAAACATGGATGGGGAGATCATAACCATTCATGCAGCCTCAATGACTGCACTAGCTGCTTTGAGTGTGAAGACAGGAGAAATGCCTTACATAGGTGGCTTTCAAGTAGCCATGATTGATGAAGTCAGCCCAATTGTAGCTGGAATAATGAAGAGACAAAGATACTTGCCAAGAATTGGGCTTGGGAGGAATGGATGTGGTTTATCGTCCTTTCCAGATTTCAAAGGCTAGACTACTAAAAGAGGGTTGGGCTATAAATCCAAACGGGAAGAAGAAGACGTTGAACCCAAGATAGAGAGATTCATCGAATTTGTCAAGGCCCAAGATATGAAGTATGTGGGAGCTGCTGAACCATGGGTTTTCAAAGACATCCTTCGGGTAGGATTCTCCAAGGGGAATGACTTGGTTGGAGGAATGGAGAAGATGACCATCAAAGAAGGGAAGCCTTAAGAGCAAGCATTGCCAATGGACCCATCTGATAGGTGTCTAATTATATATCATTTTCATATTAATTCGTCCATGTTTCTTTGCTATGTTCCTTGGTATTTTTATGTTTTTGTGTGGTTTTAATATTTGTAGGTGTTTTGGAGCAACTTGCACAAAAATGGAGTAAAACCCTTCATTTTCACCTCTGCTAGTCAACCATTTTCTCGGATTTAATTGTATTGATATACAATGAACCCGATGACATATTGTATACCGTTGGAAAGCTCTCGAAGTCTATTTTCTAGAGAAGTTTACGGTTCATAAATTCATTTAGTGTACCAAAAGTTATAATCAAAACAATGTGAGAAGTGTAGAAATATAATTCCACAAATCTCTGTAGCATGTATAATACGGGGCACTGTAGCAGGTTAATGTAGCAAAGTATATAAACACATTTTAGGGTTTTATTTTGATAACTTGAAGAGGGGAGAACGTGTGAGAGGCTACAGCTCTGGATTTCTTTCATTTCCTGGAGTCTTGAAGGAGAAAGAAAGCTTGGAAAGAGGAAGACTACAATTCAAAGAGATTTACATCAAAATTACTAAGTTTTTCCCTTCCCTTTCATTTTCTGGAATGTCTCTATGTTGTATTGTATTTATCATATTTTTGAACATGTGTAACTGAATCTGAATTGGTTGAGGGCGATTTCAAAGCCCTTGATATGGTTTTTGTGAGTTGATTGTGTAAGAAGTTGTTATCCAATTCTCTAATTGAAGTTGCTTGTATTTTCCCATATCTAATGCTTATGATTGCTTGCTGATTGATGTCTATTGTATTTGGGGTGGCCAACTGAATATAATCTGGTTGTTGTCTATTGCTAGATTAGAAATCTTGATCCGTAATTGTCTTGAATTTCCAATCATTAGTAGCAAAATTGTGATCAGAGATTGCAATTGGAAAATACAACCTAGGTTAAATAATCCGAACTTGTGTGATTATTGCTTAGATCAACCTATCTTTCTTTTCGTAATGCTTCCATTGAATTAAACTCAGAGAGCTTGTTCTAGGTTGTTTAATGGATAGAGATTAAATAAAGAGCTTGTTTTATTTAACAACAAAGTAAGGAAAGATTGGGATAACAGAGCTTGTTGTTATCTACGGTTGATAACTTCAATGCTGTAATTGGATACAATTCTATGTTAATTCACAAATTCATATCTTGTGGCAGAGAAAGAACCCTTAACCAAGTGTCTCTCATTGATTTTTCACTCCATTTTACTTTGTGTTGTGTTATTGTGCATTTACATTAATATTTCATTTAGTTAATCTATCAACAAAACCCCCCCATTTATTCTGTTGTTGCTTTTGAATAAAAAATTCAATTAGAATCAATCCTCGTGGGAATGATATCTACTTATCACTTTATTATTTGTGCGACTAGTATACTTGCTAGTTTTGAACGCATCACCATCCATCGACCTTGTTGCTTTCAGTGAAGAAGGAATTAAGAATGTATCTTATTAAGATGTGTTTGGACCCAAACTCTTTGAAAAAGAGGACATTGTTTATGCTTCAAAGTTTAAAGCAATGAAAAATAATTTTGCTTACTTATGTGATGCCTTTCCTAACGGTGTTGTGCATCATAATTTGCATTTCAGTAGCATATTTGAAATTCATACCATTTAAACTCATGACATTAATCTTGGTACAATCGAAAAACTTAAGAACATATGTATTGCACTTGAGACAACTCCTGAAGAGAGAGAGAGATTTGAAAAATCATTAAAAAAATCTGAAGAAGTCTTCGCTTGGTCCTATGATGATATGCTTGGAATTGAGAGAAGCATTGCTAAGCATATAATTTTGATTTATCCGCATATGAAGCCAGTTAAGTAGAAGCTAAGAAGGATGAGGCCAGAGTGGACTCAGAAAATCAAAGAGGAAGTCTCTAAGTAAATTGAAGCTAAGTTTCTGGAAGTGGTGAAGTATCCGAAATGGTTAGCTAATATCGTGCCAGTACCGAAGAAGGATGGAAGTGTCCAAATGTGTGTGGATTACCAAGACTTGAACAAGGCCTCACCAAAGGATGATTTTCCTTTGCCTCACATCCATGTATTGGTAGGTAGCACCGCTGCTAGTATAATGTTCTTTTTTGTAAATGGGTTTTCTGGATACAGTCAGATAATGATGGCCAACGAAGATAAGATGAAGAATAATGCTGGGTTGCTAAATTGTAACAAATCAGGAAAGGATCTTCAAGTTGATAAACAACTCAATTAGTGGCCGGAACAAACAAAATTGAACCCAACAAACACTCTTTCAAAGGATAACAAGCTCACCACCAAAGCAAACACCAATGGGATATAGAGAATTCACCACCAAAGCAAACGCCAATCGGATATAATCTTCAAGTTGATAAACAAAGGATACAGGGCTCAAACTAACTCACCACTCTATGGAATCCACCAACAGATATAGAGTTAAAAAAAATCAGTATAAAGACTGAAATTTCATTAAAATTAAAATTAAACAAGCTTTCTCCTTGAATACACTTAATAACTTGGAATAACCCTCCAAGCATAGGTAAAAGATGATAATTAAATGTGTTCTTACAGTCCCAATAACAATTACAACTTAATTAGTACATTGACCACTAAATAAATGACTAAGACTCATAAATAAACTCAATAGATAATAAAAGCTTAAATAACTAACCTAGAAAACTCTAATTCTCGAGTAGACTTAATACTGCATTAATTACGAACCAGCTGTGAAGAAATAGTCATAACCTTCTATAGAGAACTCCAAATGATATACCGTAAAATGTGTTAGAAAGCTAACTTCAAAAACTTTTATAAACATAAATCCTGAAAATTAATTCCTTCCACATCAGTACAAGTTCTTTTATGAAATTGCCTCTCATTCTGATTCATGTACACTTTGGATCGTTGTAACAATTTATAGTTCCTCTGAATTGACCAATAGACCCATAGATTGTAACACTCCCGTGTCAAGCTCCTCTGCTTGAAAAAGAAAAATTCGTCCTCGAATTTTGATAAGTCGAGAACATCCTTTAACACACTTTAATTGTGTTAAACTAGCATGGAACTTCCAAGGATGAGAACGAAGAATTTATACTTGCCAACTCTTGTGACAATACTCATCCAATTAGGGGTGGGCATGGGTCGGGTTGGGTCAGGTTTGTCGATACCCGATCATACCTGAATATTCATCAGGTTTGATAAATTAGAACCGATTTCGGGTAAGTTTTTTTAACTACCCGAAGGGTACCGATAGGGTCGGGTCGGGTCGGGTCGTGTGTCCGACACTCGACACTTACATGTCGAGTCATGTTAGTATCACAACCGATACTCGATATCAGTCTATTTTGGACGACATCAAGTGTCGGATGCATCATCCAACACTCGACACTTACATGTCGAGTCGTGTTGGATTCACAACCGACACTCGATATCAATATATTTTGGATGACATCAAGTGTCGGATGATGCATTCGACACTTGACACTTACATGTCGATTCGTGTCAGATTCACAACCGACACTCGATATTAGTCTATTTTCGAAGACATCAAGTGTCGGATGCATTATCTGACACTCAACACTTACATGTCGAGTCGTGTCGGATTCACAACCGACACTCGATATCAGTCTATTTTTCAAGACATCGAGTGTCGGATGATCTGACACTCGACACTTACATGTCAAGTCGTGTTGAGCTCTATCAAGCGCGTCGAGGTTTACTCGATTTCGGGTCAGGTAATATCGGGTACTCCAAATTTATACTGATTTCGGTTATTTTTTCTCTGTTACTCGATCACACCCGATTCGGGTCAGATAAACCCGATCGGGTCGGGTTGGGGAATTATGCCCACCCCTACATCCAATCACTCCAATACCTTGCAACAAACTCATGAAGCATTAAGTTTTGTGGAAAGGAACGAAAATCGTTAGCTTCTTCATGATGTCCAACAATAAAGTCTATGTCTAAATAATGTTGTTCTCTGATTGAATAGGTTTTAGTCACATATTTATTAATATTTGGCAACTCATAAAAGTCATCAAATATTGGAGGTTTTCCATGATCCTCAAAGAAGTCATGCTCTTCTTCATCATTCTCTGCCGATTCATCATTGTTAGTGACATCATTATCATAATAATTGTCCAAAGGACTTTGATCTTCCACTTCTCCATACGTTCCACTTGCGCATTCTTTATTTGTCATAATTACTAAATGTTGCTAGATTTGTTGGAGCTGTCGCGTAAGATCTTCAATGATCAAATCTCGTTCGTCTCTTTGAGAAGGAGGTGGTTGGCTAATAGAAGCAGTCTTGTGAGTACGACCAGCCATTGAACCAAAAGCTCTGATACCAATCTGATGCCAGGCTGCTGAATTGTAACCAATCAAGATAGGATCTTTAAATTGATAAACAACTTAACCAATGGCCGGAACAAACAAAATGGAACCCAACAAACACTTTTTCAAAGGATAAAAAGCTCACCACCAAAGTAAACACCAATCGGATACAGAGAACTCACCACCCAATGATGTAAACAAAGGATACAAGGCTCAAACTAACTCACCACTCTATGAAATCCACCAAGAGATATAGAGTTAAAGAGAAATCAGTATAAAGACTAAAATTTCATTAAAATTAGAATTAAATGAGCTTCCCCTTGAATACACAGCTTTAGGACTTAAATAACTTGCAACAACCCTCCAAGCATAGGTAAAAGACAATAATTAAATGTGTTCTTATGGTCCAAATAAGAATTACAGCTTAATTAATACATTGATCACTAAATTAATGATTAAGACTCATAAATAAACTCAATAGATAATAAGAGCGCAAATAACTGAGCTAGAAAACTCCAATTCCCGAGTAGACTTAATACTGCATTAATTACAAACCAGCTGTGAAGAAATAGTCATAACCTTTTATAGAGAACTCCAAATGACACACCGTAAAATGTGTTAGAAAGCTAACTTCAAGATCTTTTATGGACAGAAATCTTGAAAATTAATTCTCTCCACATCAGTACCAGTTATTTTACGAAATTGCCCCTTATTTTGGTTCATGTGCACTCTTGATCATTGCAACAATTTGCACTTCCTCTGAATTGACCAATAGACCATGCATTGTAACACTCCCGTGTCGAAGACAGCCTTCATTACAGATGGGGAACTTATTGCTACAAAGTAATGCCCTTCAGATTGAAGAATGCAGGTGCTACTTACCAACGAATGGTGACGACGCTATTTCATGACATGATGCATAAGGAAATAGAAATTTATGTGGATGACATGATGGTGAAATCAAAACTCGATAGGGTCACTTTAAGGGCTTAGATAGATTCCTAGAAAGGGTGAAGCAATACAAGGTATGACTAAATCTGAATAAGTGTGTCTTTGGAGCTACTTTAGGAAAGCTGTTGGGATTTGTCGTTGCCAAGAAGGGGATAGAAGTAGATCCAGACAAGGTTAAAGCCATTATGGAGATGCTGTCATCCAAGACTGAAAAAGAAGTTCGAGAGTTTTTGGGGAAGATCTAATACATTAGTCAATTTATCTTTAAACTGACAACTGTTTATGCAATGATCTTTAGGCTTTTGAAAAAGGATCAGCTAATAGAGTGGAAAGATCAGTGCCAAGAGGCATTTGAGAGGATTAAGAAGTATTTACAAAATCCATCAGTTTTGAGATCACCAAAACCCGTGAATAATTTAATTCTTTACTTGTCTCTTAAGGAGGAAGCCATCAGTGCTATGTTGGCATAAGAAGACGAGAAGGCTGTAGAGCATTCCATCTATTATCTTAGCAGGAAGTTACTGCCGTATGAGATAAAGTATAGCTATGTGGAGAATACCTGCTTGGCCATGGTTTGGCTCTCAAAAAAGTTAAGTCATTATTTTCGGTCCTATAAAATTAAGGTTGTCTCGAAGGAGGATCCGATGAAGTACCTTTATGAAGCACCAACATTGGTGGAGAAGTTAGCCAGATGGCTAGTACAATTGTTAGAATTTGACATTAAGTATGTCACTAAGAAGGTGGCGAAGGGAAGAGTAGTAGCAGAATTCTTGGCTACAAACCCGGTTGATGACGATGAGTCATGGGAGTTAGAATTCTCAGATGAACATCTAGGGGTAATCTCGATAGTGGGACGAAGAATGTTCTTTACCAGGGCCATTAATCGCAATGGTGCTAGAATAGTAGTTATTCTAGTATCACCGACTAAAGAAGTCATCCCATTTGCCAAGAAGTTGGAGTTTAGAGTCACAGACAATATGGCCGAATACGGAGCCTGTGCCTTTGGTTTAGAAGTTGTGATTACCATGGGCATTGACGAAATTGAAGTGTTGGGAGATTCAAAACTGGTCATCTCTCAAGCCAATAAAGATTGGGATCTATGAGAAGGGAAGCTAAAACCCTACCTTGAACACGTTAGAAGGTTGATTGGGAGGTTTAAGTAATTCACCTTCACCCATCTTCCTAGAAGTGAGAATCAAACGGCTGATGCATAGGCTTTGTTGGCATCAGTTTGGGTGAGCACATAGGAATTATGGGTGAGACCAATGGTGATATCACAAGCATGGGGTCCTTGCTATATGGAACCTTATGTAACATAAATTGAAGTGGATGAGAAACCGTGGTCCTATGACTTGAAGAGATATTTAGAAGAAAGGATTTTGCCTGAGGAGGCTAATGAAAAGGATAGGGCTATGTTGCAAAAGTTAGCCTAGTAATTTACTTAACTTCAAGAGGTGATGTATAAAAGAATGCTAGAAGGGATGTAACTGAGGTGTGTTGATAAAAAAGAAGCAAGGAGACTTATAGAAGAAATCCATAGTGGTGTATGTAGGCCACACATGAATGGACTAGTGCTTGCAAAGAAGATCATGAGGCAAGGCTTTTACTAGCTAACTATGGAAACAGATTGTGTCCAATTTGTGAAGAAATGTCACCAATGTTAGATCAATGGAAATTTGATTCACCAGCCACCTTTGGAGCTACAAGAGATGACAGCATTATGGCCCTTTGCTGCATGAGGCATCGATATTATAGGTGAAACAAGGCTGTCAGCCTCTAATGGGCATTGATATGTGGTGGTGGCGATTGACTACTTCACTAAATGGATAGAAGTTAAGTCCTATAAAAAGTTAGGGCCAAAACAGATAGTGAGGTTTATCGAGAAGACCATAGTATGCAGATTCAGAGTACCACATCATGTTGTGACTGACAATGGGGTTCATTTTCAAGCAAAAACTAAGGCCTTGTTTGAGAAGTATGGAATCGAATACCATAAGTTGTCTCGATACAAGACAAAGCCAATGGAGTAGTAGAAGCGGCTAATAAAAACATCAAGAAGATATTGGCCAAGGTGGTACAGACATATAAAGATTGGTCAAAGAAGTTATTGTTTGTATTATAAGGTTATGGAAGAACACCCAGGCATGGCGCTCTTCTCGTTGGTATAGGGTTCAAAAGCAGTTCTACCAATTGAAATAGAAATAAAGTGAACAAGGGTTTTGATAGAAGCAGAAATTCCTAAAGAGGAGTGAACTTACAATGGACCCGAACAATTGGCATTGATCGATGAGAAAAGAATGAAGGCTAGATATCACATGCAATTATACCAAAAACGGGTTACTCGAGCCTTTAACAAAAGGATAAAGGTAAGGAAGTTCAAAGAAGGGGAGCTAGTCCTAAAGCAAGTAAGGCCAGTTGTATTTGATCCGAGAGGGAAGCTCAAACATAACTGGGAGGTCCATTCGTTATGACGAAGGTCATGTATGGCAGAGCCATCATTCTATCAGACATGGAAAGGAATGAGTTCACTGAGCTCATCAACACGGATAGGCTGAAGAAATATTATGCATAAAAAAAGTGAGAGGAAAAATAATTAATCAAAAAATAAAAATGGTTGATTAATGATAGGAGTTGTTTCATTGTGCACATATTATTCGTAGAACAAAAGATTGTACTTTTATTAATGAAATGTAATTATTTAGAACAAATATGCCTTTTGAAATGTTTTATTATTTTGCATAACGACAAAAGGAAAACATCAAATATCGAGGTCAATCAAGAAACTAACAATGTCGTCTCTGCCTGTTCAACGGACTACAAATATGCTCGTCGTATCACTCACGACACCATCTAGCTCAAATATCAGGATCAGGAATGGAAGCCTGAAAGGTCATCCAATCCTTATACCAGTTGTCTGTCTCAAAATCAGATCGTGGAATAGGTTCCTCTCAATGGTGCAATGGGGCCAAGAATCTATCACATGCTCTAGATGATGAGCAAACAATCTCCCAGGATTGAAAGCAGTCGATGAAGCAACGATTCTTTGCTTCAGACCATTTTGTTAGCGTAGTCTAGCAGGATCATAGAATGAACTATGGGTGAAACCCACTAAAGGCACGCATGTGATATATGTCCCTACTGTCACATGCTCCAACTTCCACCATGGATAGTGCCAACGAATCTGAGTATCAACGATGATTCGAAGCCAGTCGATCAAAGGGGCTCGTCTTTCAACTTTTCTTCTTGTATGAAATCGAGGGCTGTAATGAAAAATGTCTCCCTCAGATGGCTAGAATAGACAATCTCTCATGTAACCAAATCTGAGAAGAAAGGAAACATAGAATAATAAGAAAAAGAAGCCTGCTAAGTAAAAAACCCAGAAAGGGCGGCTTAGGCAAAAATTAAGGCAAGTCTGCTAAGCTGAAAACCTAAAAAGGGTGGTTTAGCCAAAAGTTAGAGCATGAGAAAAAAGAAGAGCGCACTGAGTTGAAAACTTGGAAAGGGCGACTTAGGAAAAAGTTAGAGCAAGCTCGTTAAGTCGAAAACCTAGAAAGGGTGGCTTAGACAAAAAATAGAGCATTAAAAAATTTTATTATGACGAAGAAAAAACCTAAAGAAGCATAAGACTACCACCAAATCGCTGAATTGGGTCAACCTTAACTCGGTCCAGTCCGATCAACGTTGATGCGTTCGAAACTAGCAAGTATACTAGTCGCACAAGTAATAAAGTGATAAGTAAGATATCGTTCCCACGAGGATTGATTCTAATTAAATTTATTATTCGAAAGCGAAAACAGAATAAATGGGGGGTTTTGTTGATTGATTAACTAAACTCAATACGAAAGCAAATGAAGAATAATACAATGCAAAGTTAAATCAATTGAGAAATACACAATGCAAGAAATCTGGTTAAGGGATTATTCTCTACCACAAGATATAGATTTGCGAATTAATCACAGAATTGTCATCCAATTACACCATTGAAATTATCAACCGTAGATAACAACAAGCTCTGTTATCCCAATCTTTCCTTACTTTGTTGTTAAATAAAACAGGCTCTTTATTTAATCTCTATCCATTAAACAACCTAGAACAAGCTCTCTAAATTTAATTCAATGGATGCATTACGACAAGAAAGATAGGTTGATCTAAGCAATAAACACACAAGCTCGGATTATTTAACTTAGGTTGTATTCTCCAATTGCAATCTCTGATCACAATTTTGCTACTAAGGATTAGAAATTCAAGACAATTACGGATCAAGATTTCTAGTCTAGCAATAGACAACAACCAGATTATATTCAGTTGGCCATTTCAAATACAATCAGCAAGCAATCATAAGCATTAGATATGGGAAAATACAAGCAACTTCAATTAGAGAATTGGATAACAACTTCTTGCACAATCAACTCACAAAAACCATATCAAGGGCTTTGAAATCACCCTCAACCAAGGCAGATTTAGTTACACATATTCAGACACAATACAAATACAATACAATACATAGCAATTCCAGAAAATGAAAGGGAAATGAAAACTAGCAAATCTGATGAAATCTCTTAGATTTGTAGTTCTTCTCTTTCCAAGCCTTCAATTTCCTTCAAGAACTCTAAGAGATGAGAGAAATCCAAAGATGCAGCCTCCTCCACGTTCTCCCCCCTCTCAAGTTATGAAAATAAAACCCTAAAATGTGTTTAAATACTCTGCTACAGTAACTTGCTACAGTGTCCCGTATTATACATGCTACAGTGATGTGTGGAATTACATTTCTACACTTCTCACACTGTTTTGATTACAACTTTCGGTACACTGAATGGATTCATAAACCGTAAATTTCTCCAAAAAGTAGACTTCGAGAGCTTTTCAACGGTATATGATATATCATCGGGTTCATTGTATATCAATACAATTAAATCCGAGAAGATGGTTGACTAGCAGAGGTGAAAATGAAGGGTTTTACTCCATTTTTGTGCAAGTTGCTCCAAAACTCCTACAAACATCAAAACCACACAAAAACATAAAAATACCAAGGAATATAGCAAAGAAACATGGACGAATTGATATGAAAATGATATATAAATAGACACTTATCAAATTCCCCCACACTTAGACTTTGCTAGTCCTCGAGCAACTACGACAATATGAAATAAAACTAAACCGAAACAGAATCAACAAAAAATTAAAACACACAAATGCTTCATCTTGCAAATAGGCCTCAAAGATTGTACTTAATTATAACCCAAGGAAAACTTCAAAATAATGCACTTGATCAAGAATTTTATCTCAAAGATTAGTTTCGCTTCATTTCAATTCCTCAAGTGTGTGTGTGTAGAGCCATTCTCACCTAATCACTTGTAACCCGGATGAGTTTATGCATAAAAATGAATCATATTTAATATTGAAGATGTGTTTATAAATGAACTCCATAGGCCTGCTTTTCAAGTCACTCTCCACTAATGTAGACATGCACAACACCAAGGATCAAGTAGGACTTTATTAAGCTTGTAACGTTTGGCTTGGGTGAAGGTATGATAAAGGATAATAATTTGGCTCAAATCACCCACAAACACATAAATCATTCAAGACTATGTAGAGCTCAACCCTATAACACAACTTCATTTCAATTCACCAGGTTACTCCCCCAAACTTATTTAGAACACTCAATCTTTTTTTTTTTTTTGCAGAAAACAAAAGAAAACTACACCCCCACACTTTGTTGTTTCATTCTTTTTAAGAACACTTAAGGGTATAGATCTCTTATTCTTCTTCTTTTGTTCTTCTTTTTTTTTCTTTCTTTTTTTTCTTTTTTTTATTACACTTCCCCTCCCCCACACTTAAACAACACATTGTCTCAATGTGTAAGTACGTGGACGATAAGTACAGATTGGCTTTTTTTTCTTTTTTTTTTACAAAAATAATAGAACTCACTTGCATTGCTCATGACACATCCCAACCTCCTCTACCTTCCTAAAACCAGAACATAGCTCAAAATTTAATTGTGAATGATCTACATGCTCATAGGTAAGGGATAAACTGTTTGAAAAAAATTCATTTGAGGTTAGGAAATCGTTTAGTGAGTTAACAACGAAAAAAGCTTACAGAGGCTCAAAGGGGTAACTAGGGATCAATTTCAGTCAAGGTTGGCTATTAAGGATCAAACGGTCCAAAGATTGCCTAAATCATTTCCCCAATGTTGCACAGTCTAGGATTTCGCCTCGAGTGACCATCAAACAAGTTCTAGAATTCATTGAAATCTGAAGAAGCATTTAAATTACATAAACTTTCTCTAAGTGAACAAATAACTCAGTTATAATAGCTCAGTGCTCAATGTTGCGCAAGGAATCAAAAGCAAAGCGAAAACCAATAAACATTTCAAGCACACAGATCCATGCATCATTTATCATTTTCCAAGAGTTATTCTTAATTCAATCATTATCTTATCATCGACTCACAAAATGCAAGAAAAGAGGTACGTGGTGTTGTTACACCTGATTCAAGATTGTATATTTCAACAATCCTTAGGACCAGTAGCCCGCAGACTTAAGGTTTCCAGCCTATATACCTTTATTATGAAAGAACAAAACAAGATACAAGACACTTCAAACAACATGAAATAAACAAACTACAGATTTATGTCGAGAGAATGCGTTTCAAGGGTTAAAGAAAACCCCATATTCTGCCATTCTCAACTTTTTTTCAACAATTTTTTTTTTTTAATCTAAACTGATAAAGACAAAAAACACATAACAACTTCTAATTGACTAAACAAACTTACTCTAAAATACCAGCAGTCCAACATGCCATCAAGAACCACAAACGGAGGTCAGTTAGAATGGGTCTAAAAAGTTTAGAAGTTAGCCCTCCTTCTTCAAGCCATTATAGATTAAAGAGATCCAAATGGCGTTTCAAGGGACTTACAATTAACTTTTTTAAGCCACCACTCTAAAAAACAAGATTAGAAAATATTACCTGGGAGGAAAGAAACAACCTGAAAAATCTCAAAATAAATAACATGAAAAACTTCAAATAACCACAATAAAAAGAAAGCAAACAAAAACGAAGCAAACCAGCAAATAGAGATTACAGATGGAGTGTTAAATCCAGTTTACGCCTCTTATTGCCTTCTCCAAACCAATCAATCCGAGCTGTTGTTGGATCAGGCGAATAGACGAATACTTGTAGTTTGTCAATTAACTCCCCTGCCGTTGAAGCTGTAACAAGTATTTGCCTCGCTGATGGTGAGATAAAATTTTTTTCTACAGCTTGATCAAGAAAAGACAACAAACCATCAAAAAAGTTATTGACATTTAACAAACCAATGGGTTTTTTATGGATGTTAAGCTGTGCCCAAGAGGTGAATTGAAATATCTCCTCTAATGTGCCATAACCACCGGGTAAAGCTATAAATGCATCGGACTTAACAACCATATGTGCAATACTCTCATGCATGCTAGAGACT
>SNVD02006232.1:0-23830 GCA_013180625.2 Boswellia sacra
AGGCTGCCAAAGGAATGGGCTTGTCTTTCACCCTCTCAATGATCTCTTTAGGCTTTTCTTTGTTGGGCTCTACAGCCTTGGCTCTCTTCGCTCTCTCAGTCGTCAACAATCTACTCTCCTCAAAAGAACTCATGACTTGATCCTCTATCAAGCCCGACAATCATATTTGCCTTTGAAGGAGGTACGTGATTGTAGTTAGGTAAGTGTTTGGGCTCTTGCCTCTCTGGATCCAGAATCTGGCCCTTGTCGATCAAATCTTGGATCTCATGGCAGAGACAAGTGTAATCGTTAGTCTTATGACCGATCACTTAGTGGAACTCACACGTCTCATGATGCCTCCAATTCTTTGGCAATGGATTTGGAAGCTCTCGCGGTGGTAATGGCTACAAAATCCATTCGGCTCTCAATCTTGCAAAGATCATTAACAAAGGTCTCCCCAAATGACTGAACTTCGTTTGGTGGGTGATTGGTTTCACCTCAACATGCTTCGTGCTAGACCCAATAGCTTAATTATACTACCCCTAATTGCTTCTAAGGTAATTATTGCTAATCCTTTTCTGCCTGGACTCCAAGTCTTCTATTTGGATACCCGAATCATACAAATCTTCAAAGGTTTTGATTAGAAAGCCTACCAGTCTATCACTAATGAAAGCATAGGCTTCATTGATTACAATATATAGTTGGTCCTTCTTCACGGGCCTTGTAGTCATCTTGGCAGTTTTGGCCCTCCAATGGACTAGGTACTACAAAAAAGTCTCTTTGGGCTTCTGGCGAGCCGTCTTCAAATCCCTGAAAGTTACCCCTACTTGGGTGTTGTGGCAATATTATTCTACAAAATGTTCAAATAATTCCTCCCAATCTTCTCGGGCTCTTTTAGAAAGATCATGGTACCATACTATCGTGTTATCTTCTAGGGATAGCATGAAGTACTTCAAGATGTACTCTTTTGACAAAGGAATGGTGGTCATGATAGATTCATACTGTCTCAGATGTGTCTTCAGATTGCCCGCTCTATTGAACTTGGTCAAATTTGGCATGCAAAACTTGGGAGGCAAATCGTTATCCCTTATAGCAAGATATCATCTAGGTCTTTGATCCTCTTCAATCCCTTCTTCTTCAAGAGGGATTAGATCTTATACGTGTCTTTGACCAACTGACTGGCTGATTTGGGCTCATCTTGGTTGGCTGGGAGTTTCCCCCTATCTCTACCTTGGCTAGTCTTACCGCCACTGTCACCATCACGATTACCTTTGGGCGATGTTTGATTCATGTGGTTAGGCCCATTTTGTAATGCTTCGATGAGTTGGACCATTTATTGTTGAAGTGCGATCACATCAGCTCTCAATTGGACCATCTCTTGATTATTGTTGTTAGGTTTGGCCATTTCAACAATAGGTTCCTTTTGTCTTGTCAAATGACCACCTCGTCTAACCCAAGCTATGACGGCTGCAAAACAAAGGTGTTAATTCCATGCATACATGCATGTATTTATGATATGATACATGCTCATATAGAAGCATAGACATTCTTTTAGCCTTCAAACCTTATTTCTCCCACACACGTGAGGTCAAGTCTATTTTCCAAGGATTTTTTGCCTTATTCCCAAGTCGTTATCGTAGGATGTGGGAATGCAAGATTCTCTCACCTAATCCTAACATTCAAGTTGATGTTGGATTATATATTATTATCATAACATGGCTTATAAACATCATGATAACCTTAATTCATGGCACATGTCCCCAATTTGTTCTTATGGGTGACTCGACATATGGCATTCATTCACGGTTCCATGAGGTTTGAGTTGATGTTATTCTAATCATGTCGATTTTACATGCATGGACATGCATTTCAACATGGGCTTTGGATATTCATCCTATTAGAAATTTATAGATTCGTCTACATGGGCTTAAGTCTCAAGGGTCCACTGGTCTGGGCTCCTTCGAAGGATAGATGCCCCCTTGGGCCGGTCTCTTTTTATACCAAATGAATGGTACATACTCAAATGTGGTGACACCAACATGAGTCATCTAAGGGTCAAATGGAGCCAAAGACTTCTCATGCCAATGCCAAACGACTAGTATGGGCAATTCGTGCTCATTATGTGCAAAGTGTAGTGATGCAAGGACTCAAAATATCAACATGAGGTATCAAAATTATATATCCCAATCGAAATCAACTTCTTTTATTTCCGATGGAGTCAACATTGCGAATGGGGCTTTCTTCCCACCAGAGCGTTTGTGACCACGACACTGTGTCAAATCTCTTTCGAGACTTGAGGGAATACAAAGGAGCCATAAGCACGTCTAGAGAAATGGAGTCGTCACCCAATTCTTCGATTGGGAATAAATAGGGGTAATTTGATCCCTCACTTCAGAACCAATTAAAACTATCCTCATCCCTTCAGAGATGGGTTCAGGAAGTTAGGTATGAGCCATTCTTCTCGTCCACATCAAAATTCGGCCTCCACTAGGGTATATCAAATAAAAATAACTTATGTTGTTATATAGTCCATTTAAGATTGTTCATTTTATGCACACATTGTTTATTTTATCTTCTTTAAGCAAATAAGGTGATTCATTATTGGCAGTTGTATATTCATACAAAGAAAGAGGGAGGAGAATGGATTATATTTCTTTAAAACATGGGAGAAAGGGAAGAGAATGACATTGATTTTTATTCAATAGTAAAGTAATTCTACTTTAAATACTTCAAAAATATTTCATACATTTCAAAAAAGAAATCATACATTTGAATACTAAATATAAACAATCACTTCGAGACTCAATAGATAATGAATTCCTCACCACCATGTGTGAGTCTTTCAATTCTATGAAACCTCTTTCATGGCATTATTCAAACATTCATTTATTATAAGTAATAGTCCCTTACCATCAATGTGGGTCCACCATTACCTCATGGCATCATTCCTAATCATGTTTCTAATCATAGTATATTCATACATTCATTTATATCAATTAATCAAAATACAAAGCCATAATCTAAAATCGTGACACTTCGACCTTGATTTGATAATTTTATTGTGGTAAATCTACCTATTGCTATTCTAGCATAATTCATATCCATTTTCAATAAATCATAGCATTTGTAGCCTAATTCATTCAATCAAAATCAACAAAGCTATTCTAGCTCAACCAAAGCATTCAAGGGCCATTAAGGTAATTCACACCTATTCTATGCTATTTCCTAGCATACTTCAAAACAATCATATGTTCTCCTAGCATGATTCCAATCATGTGCTCCTAAGCATGATTCTAGACATGTGCTCCTAAGCATGTTTCTAAGCATTCACAAAGAAAATAAACCCCTAGACATGATTCTAATAAAGAAAGGAAAGCCGACTTACCTTAAAATCATAGCATTTGTAGCCTAATTCATTCAATCAAAATCAACAAAGCTATTCTAGCTCAACCGAAGCATTCAAGGGCCATTAACGTAATTCACACCTATTCTATGCTATTTCCTAGCATACTTCAAAGCAATCATAAGTTCTCCTGGCATGATTCCAATCATGTGCTCCTGAGCATGTTTCTAAGCATTCACGAAGAAAATAAACCCCTAGACATGATTCTAATAAAGAAAGGAAAACCGACTTACCTCGACATGCTTATCCATCTCGCAAAACAAACAAGGGTTTGAACAATTCATAATAACCCCTAAACATAATTCTAGGCATAAAAATAAATCCTAAACATGCTAATTCTAAGCATAAACAAGCCTAATCATGCTTAATTCTAAGCAAGAAAAATAAATTAGGAAAGAGGAAGGAGAAAAGAGAAATGCTCTCAAGATGTACCCTTTCCGAATTTAGAGCAACAGTAGACGCCTGAAAAAATATTAGACTAGAAAGGACTCCTTGAAATTCTCACAAGTGTGTCCTAAAGGGAGAGAGAGAGGATTTCTAGATGTCTTGGAAGTGAGGTGGGGGGCTGTTTGTACAAGAGAGGGGTTGAGTTGAAAAAGGAAGAAGAAAAACAAAAAATGAAGGTCTCATAAAATTTTTTCCAAGAATTCGCATCCAACAGCCGGCCGACTGTTGGTAAACCACCGGCCAGCACTCTGAGAACTGGCTAGCTATTGGTCAACAACCGACCGATTGTTGTACACCAGACCTTCCTATTTTGTAACTTTTCATTATTGTCCCTTCCGACCTTTATCTGTTCGATTACGTATAACTTTTCAAGTTCAACTCGATTTACAATTTGTAAATTTCTACAACAGGGAGACATCTGTAGCTTCACAACGGTATATGACTCATCATTAGATTCCTTCTAGATTGATTACTATGATTTTTTGAAGTCATATATCAGTTTTCGAGACTCTTGGTCGGTATCTTCTAACGCTTCTCCTGTTGGCTTCCAAAGGCATATCAGTCATTTTCATTACTCGACATTCATCTTCATTTCATCATCAAGCCTCAAAAATCAAGTATCTACAATACCAAGTTTAGGATATAATTGTATGATGTCATAAAGTGATGGTGGACTAATGTTGTTGGTGAGGGACCATTGCTTAGAATGAATGAATATATGATGAATACAACTCAAAGAAGCTTTATGGACATTGAATAGACTCACATATAGTGGTGAGAGATTCAGTATCTATGAAGTCTCGACTTAAATGTTTATATTGAATATATAATGCAATGAAAGCTATCAATATGATATTTTGAAGTGCCAGAAGTAGTTTAGCTTTATTGTTGAAGAACAATTGATCTCATCCTCTTCCCATTCCTCTATGTTTGAAAGGAATTGTAACTCTATTCTCCTCCATCTTTCTTTATATGAATATACAACTGCCGTGATTAAAATCACCTTATTTATTTAATAAAGATAAAACAAGAAATATGTGCATAAAACGAATAACTTACGTGGATTGTATAACAATTTAAGCTATTTTTGTTTGGTATACCCTAGTGGAGGCCAAATTCTGATCTAAGCGAGGCAAATGTCTAGTACCTAACTTTCCAAACCCATTTTTGAAGGGATAAGAGTAGTTTAGATCTTGAAACGAGAGATCAGATTGCCTCCATTCATTCTCAATTGAATAATTAGAGGACAACTTCATTTCTCTAGACGTGCCTATGGCTCATTTGTGTTCCCTTAAGTCTCGAAAGAGGCTTTGACATAATGTCATGGTCGTAAATGCTCTAGCGAAATGAAAGGCCCGTTCACAAGCCATCCTTTGATATGTTGCCCCAGCGTCCTTCAACCCAAAAGCTATTACTTTATAGCAATAGCTTCCCCATTCGGTGGTGAAAGCTGTTTTGATCTTGTCAACTTTAGCGATCATGATCTAATTGTAGCCTGATAATCCATCTATAAAAGAGAACATTTTACTTGCAGCTACACTGTCTACCTGGACATCAATGTGAGGTAAAGGAAAATCATTCTTGGGAGATGCTTTGTTCAAATCCCTATAATCCACACACTTTCTCACTCTACCATCCTTCTTTAGCACTGGTACAATGTTGGCGAACCATTATGGGTAGTCAATCATATCAAGGAAGTTGGCTTCAATTTGATTGGCTACCTGCTCCTTAATCAACTATTCCTATTTTTGTATCAGTCATCTCAGCTTCTGTTTCATTGGCATCATATATAGATAAGTTAGAATTTTGTTCTTGGCAATAATCCTATCAATTCCAAGCATGTTGTCATAAGACCAAGCAAACACCTTTTCGTACTTCTTTAATATTTGGTCAAATCTCTCTCTCTTTCTCTCTTCAAGACTTGTGTCATGGGCAATGCATATATTCTTTGGATTTTCAGATGTACCAAGATTAATGTGATGTGATTACATAGAATGAATGTCAAATATCCTTATGAAATGATTACATAGAATGAATGTCAAATATCTTTATTAAATTAGATTCATCATGTATGCCACCATTAGGAAAAACATCACACAAGTAAGCGAAATTAGATTTTATGGAATCAAATTTATGAACAAAAACATCATCTTCAAACAATTAGAAACAAAAAGATCATTAAAAAGATCCTTGATATCCACTTCAATGAAAGCTGCCAGCTCTTTTGGTGTCATTATTGGTAGTGCTTCCTTCTAGATTGTCTTCTCTTCAAGGTTCAGCTTCCTAAGTTTTTTATCTAGCTCAGACTCCTCCACAGAATAAAAGCCCATCACATCTAAAAATATCTCAAAACCAGCATGATCACCCTACTACATATCCATGGTTCGACTACACCAGTATAAGTTGTCTTCTTTGCCTTCATAAATTTGATCTCTTTACGCTTTAGCCTAAAATCCTCATCTGAAGCATGTGTGAACGGGGCTTTCATCCCGCCAGAGCATTTATGACCACATCACTATGTCAAAGCCTCTTTCGGGACTTAAGGGAACACAAACGAGCCATGGGCACGTCTAGAGAATGGAGTCGCCACCCAATTCTTTAATTAGGAATGAATGGGGACAATCTAATCCCTTGCTTTACTACCTAAATTACCCTCATCCCTTTAGAGATGGGTTCAGGAAGTTAGGTATGGGTCATCCAAGTTGCCCAGACATAATCCGACCTCCACTTGGAAATACCAAATAGGAATAGCTCGTGTTGTTACTTAGTCCGCTTAAGTGGTTCATTTTATGCACATATTATTCATTTTATCTTCTTTAGACATGTGAAGTGATTATTCAATCAAAATAGTATTATATCCATACATAGAAAGAGGGAGGAGAATAGATTACATTTCCTTCAAACATGAGAGAAGGGGAAGAGGATTACATCGCTTTTATTCTTCAATAAAATAAATTCTAAAATGTACAATCCTTATATAAATTCGACATATAGAGTACAAATGATTCATTTGAGACTCAAAAGAGGATGAATTCCTTACCACCATATGTGAGCCTATTCAACTTTTATTAGACCTCTACATTCATTCATTTAAGCACGTATTCTAAGCAATCTTCCCTCACCATCAATGTGAGTCCACCATCACTTCATGGTATCATTCACCGATACTTCTAACATATTTTACATTCATACATCAAACAAAGCCATAATTTAAAATCATGGCACTCTAACCTAGATTCAATAATTCTATCATAGAAATTGCTATTTTAGCATAATTCAATATTAATTCCAGGCAATTCTAGCCTAATCCAAGCAATCAACTTCAATCAAAGCTATTCTCAAACAATACATCCAAGGGCAAAATAGTAATTCTGACCTATTCTATGCTATTTCCTACCATATATCAAACCAAATAAAAATTCCTCGATCATGTTTTAAATCATGTACTCCTAAGCATGTTTCTAAGCATTCACAAAGAAAGTAAATTCCTAAACATGTTTCTAAATAATGAAAGGCAAGCTAACTGACCTCGACATGCTTATTTACCTTGCAAAATAAGTAAAAGATTAAGTAATTCATAAAATCCTAGCATACTTCTATGCATCAAAATAAATCCTAATCATGCTTATTCAAAGCCTAATTTATCCTAAACATGCCTAATTCTAAGCATGAAAATAAAAAGAAGAAATAGGAGGAAGAAGGGAATTCTGCTCTCAGGATGTACTCCTTTTGGGTTTAGATCAATATAAAACACCCAAAAAATATTAAAATAGAAAAGGCTTCTCGAATTCTTGAGCGTGACTTCAAGAGGGAAAAGAGATGATTTCTTGGTGCCCTGGGAAGTGTGGCTAAGGTGTGTTTATATATGCTTTCCATGGAGTGAAAAAGTGATTAAAAAAACCAATGTGGGATTCGTGTGAACAGTACTAGTACTGAATCGTGCATTCGGAGTCAGTTGCGTTCAATCAATCATAACTTTTGGTACAAAACTCTGATTTATAATCCGTAGATTTTTTCAAAAAACTAGACATCCATAGTTTCATAAAGTATATGGTTTGCTCTCTAATTCTTTGTAAATTAATTTCTATGATTTTTTCAAGTTGGTTATTGGTTTTTTTAGGTTTTTGGTTTTTTGGCTTTTCGCACTTTTTTTTCATTCAAAGCTTTCTTAGAGCATTTCTTATTGCTCAACACACATCTGTGTTTCATCATCGAGCTCAAAAATCAAGTTCTATAGCTTGCCTCTTACTTTGGAGAGGTTTGTTAGACACAAAGATCGACAAAGTACTCTTACCACATCTTATTTGTTTCGATTCTGACTTCTTCATCAACTTCTGTATTCTGCTACACTTCTCAATGTCTGCTCCTCTTTTCGATTCTTGCAAAAGTGATGTTCCCACTAGAGGACTAATTTGCCCACTCAAAGGCTAGTGCAACCACTTGAGGGTTAGTTAGCATCCTTCTAATGCATAGGTGTATCTTTCTGATGTATGATGTGCACTATTCCAGTGCGGATGAGTACATCCTTCTAATGCATGAAATATATCCTTAGGATGCACGAAATGCACTATTATAGTATGGATAAATGCATTATTCCAATGCATGAAATGCATACTTCTAATGCATAATGTGCACTATTCTAGTGCAGACGAATGCGTTGTTCTAATGCATGAAAGGCATCCTTATGATGCTAAGATAAAACACTCTTAAGTGCAGCTATTTCCTAGGGTTACTATGCCTACTCAAGGGCTGATTTGCCCATCTAAGGGCGAATGCACCAATTTGAGGGTTGAAGTGCCCATCTAAATGCTAATATGCCCTTCCAAGGGTTATGATATGCCCATTCAAAGGCTAGAGTACCCATTCGAGGGCTAATATGCCCTTTAAGGGTATAAATGCCCATTCAAAGGCTAGAGTACCCATTCGAGGGCTAATATGCCCTTTAAGGGCATAAATGCCCATTCAAGGGCTAATGTGCCAGTTTAAGGGTAGATGCCTATTCAAGGGTTAGAAAGCATCCTTATGATGCTACGATAAAGCACCATTCAGTACACCTACTTCTTAGGGTTTCTGCCTATTCTGAAGGCTGATACGCCTGCTTAAAGGATAGTGTGCCTATGCGAGGGCTGATGCGCCCACTGATAGGTGTCTATTTATGTATTACTTTTATATCAATTCGTCCATGTTTCTTTGCTATATTCCTTGGTATTTTTATGTTTTTGTGTGGTTTTGATGTTTGTAGGAGTTTTGGAGCAACTTGCACAAAAATGGAGTAAAACCCTTCATTTTCACCTCTGCTAGTCAGTGATCTTCTCGGATTTAATTGTATTGATATACAATGAACCCGATGACATGTTATATACCGTTGGAAAGCTCTCGAAGTCTATTTTCTGGAGAAATTTACGGTTTATAAATCCATTCAGTGTACCAAAAGTTGTAATCAAAACAGTGTGAGATGTATAGAAATATAATTCCACAAGCACTGTAGCATGTATAATACGGGGCACTGTAGCAAGTCACTGTAGCAGAGTATTTAAACACATTTTAGGGTTTTATTTTCATAACTTGAAGAGGGGAGAACGTGGTGGAGGCTGCAGCTCTGGAATTCTTTCATCTCTTGGAGTTCTTGAAGGAGAAAGGAAGCTTGGAAAGAGGAAGAACTACAATCCAAAGAGAATTACATCAAATTTGCTAAGTTTTTCCCTTCCCTTTCATTTTCTGGAATGTCTCCATGTTGTATTGTATTTACCACGTTCTTAAACATGTGTAACTGAATCTGAATTGGTTGAGGGTGATTTCAAAGCCCCTGATATGGTTTTTGTAAGTTGATTGTGTAAGGAATTGTTATCCAATTCTCTAATTGAAGTTGCTTGTATTCTCCCATATTTAATGCTTATGATTGCTTGCTGATTGTATTTGAGTGGCCAACTGAATATAATCTGGTTGTTGATTATTGCTAGACTAGAAATCTTGATCCGTAATTGTCTTGAATTTCTAATCATTAGTAGCAAAATTGTGATCAGAGATTACAATTGGAGAATATAACCTAAGTTAAATAATCCGAGCTTGTGTGTTTATTGCTTAGATCAACCTATCTTTCTTATCATAATGCATCCATTGAATTAACCTCAGAGAGCTTGTTCTAGGTTGTTTAATGGATAGAGATTAAATAAAGAGCTTGTTTTATTTAACAACAAAGTAAGGAAAGATTGGGATAACAGAGCTTGTTGTTATCTACGGTTGATAACTTCAATACTGTAATCGGATGACAATTCTACGATTAATTCGCAAATCCATATCTTGTGGTAGAGAATGATCCCTTAACCAGATTTCTCTCATCTGTAATTAGATGACAATTCTACAATTAATTCGCAAATCCATATCTTGTGGTAGAGAAGGATCCCTTAACCAGCTTTCTCCCATTGATTTTTCATTCAAATTTACTTTCTGTTTTGTTATTCTTTACTTGCATTCTTATTTCATTTAGTAAAGCATTCAACAAAAATCCCCCCCTGTTTAGTTTATTGTTGCTGGAAATAACAAATTCAATTAGAATCAATCCTCGTGGGAACGATATCTTACTTATCACTTTATTACTTGTGCGACTAGTATACTTGCTAGTTTCGAACGCATCAAGTTTTTGGCGCCGTTGCCGGGGATTGATTTTCTAATCGATTTGTTATTTTGTTTTCATTGTTGATTCATATTTTCTTTGTTTTTCTTTTCTGATTGTTTGTGTTTAGACAACATGGCAGTAAACTTCTATCAATTCAGTAGCGGATTTGAGCCACAAGTACCATGGAGAGTAAATGAGGTAAGCACTCCGAACATTGAACAACAACTTTCTGAGCTAACCTCTCTTGTGGAAAACATGGCTGTAGGAGATATGCAAAAATCTTATGAATGTGGGATATATTCTACGATGGAGCATCCAATCGACATGTATCCAACTTTACAAGAAGAATATATGGAACAAGCCAATGCCATGGGTGGATTTCCAGGACAAACGAGGCAATGGTATGATCCTTTCTCTAGCACTTACAATGCTGGATGGGAAGATCAACATAATTTCAGTTACTGGAATCATCAACCAATCACTCCAAATGTGATACCAAATCGGCCACAAGGTTTCAATCAACCTAGAGTGCAGCAACCTTTTCAAATGCAACCACCACCAATGCCACATCCAGCACCGCAACCAGCTTCACAAAACTCAGGTATGTCTCTCCAGGACATTGTTAATGCACTTGCCACTAACACAATGCAATTCCAGCAGGAAACTGGGGCAAGTATCCAAAACCTGGCAAATCAAATGGGACAATTGGCCACTAGCATGAGCAAATTCGAGGGCCAAGGCTCAGAAGAATTATCTTGTCAAACGGTGATCAATCCAACGAGAGAATTCTTGTGCGATAACTTTGCAAAATGGAGAGGCAATTAGATGTCCTACCAAAGAAATCACAAACTGATGAAGGAGATGACACCACTTCACACATGAACAAAACATGACTTCTCAGGTAAATCCTATAACCCCATTCTTCATATGTTTCTCCTCCACCTTTTCCTAGTAGATTTGTAAAATCGAAGAAGGAGGAACAAGAACAGAAAATCCTGGAAACTTTTCGCAAAATCGAGGTGAGTATACCACTTTTGGATGCTATCGAACAACTACCCTCGTTATACAAAATGTTTTCAAGGAGTTATGCACCAGCGAAAGAAAGTTAAAAATAAATGAGAAAGTAAGTGTGGGGGAAGATGTTTCAGCTGTATTGCAAAGAAAAATTCCTCCAAAGTGCAAAGATCCAGGTACGTTCGTCATGCCATATTCTATTTATGCTTCTTTAAATCTTGGACCTTTTGCAAAAACTGGTATTACCATTCAGTTTGCTGATCATTTTAATGCATATCGCAAAAGAATTGTGGAAGATGTGCTTGTGCAGGTGAATCAATTGGTTTTTCCAGCAGACTTCTATGTCCTTAAAATAGAGGATGAGACATCTCCTAATCCAACACCGATTCTTTTAGGGAGGCCATTCTCGAAAACTGCTAGAATCAAGATTGATGTTCATTATGGCACTTTGACCATAGAGTTTGATGGCAAGGTGATATGTTTTAATATTTTTGAGGAAATGAGGTACTCTAATGACTTACATTCTGTTTTTGCAGTTGACGTTATTGATTATTTGCCACAACAATGTTTTGAGTTAACTCGCAAGAATGGAGTGGATGTTGCTATTAGTGAACACATAAGGATAGAAAGTTTCAAAGAACCAAGAAAGCTGATACAAGTGTCTAAAGAAGTGGAGGAAGCTGTGACAAGCTTGGATGAGACTATAGCTATCACCACAAATAGGTATGATGTTTCGTACATTGAATTGCCTTTATCTAATGAGAAACTTCTTCCTTCTGTGATGAAAGCCAATACCTTGGAGCTTAAGTCACTTCCAGATTATTTGAATTATGGATTCTTGGGTGAGAATGATACTTTGCGAGTTACAATGGAAATGGGCCTTGCACGAATACAAGAAGATAAACTCGTCCGAATACTTACAGATCACAAAATAGCTATTGAGTGGACAATTGTTGAAATCCAAGGCCCATCCATATGCATTGACCGTATCTTGTTAGAAGAGGGATCCAAGCCCATTAGAGAAGCACAACAGAAATTGGATCCTCCCATGATGGAACCAACGTCGGGCTGAGGACGTTAAACCAAGCGCTTATTGGGAGGCAACCCAATGTTTTTGAAAAATAAAAAAAAAAGAAGAAAAGAAAAATAAAATGAGGTAATAATGATCGATTTTTGTGTCTCGAGGAGATTCCTTTCATAGGCCATCAAATTGATCAGGTTTTATCTCTCTTTGCCATCTGTCTCATTTGTTTTTATATTTTTACTTGTTTTTGACTTTTGTTTGCTATTGTGTTGTTATCTCTTTTATGTGTCTTTAGTTTCTTTTTGCTCTTTTCTTTTCCTTTCTTTGTTTAATTTGATTACTCTGTGCTTTGAGCTCATTTGTGCAGCAGCTTGTGGAAACATCCAAACGGAAGTTGAAGTCATTCGCCAAAAGAAACGTGCATATCTCGGGAGAAGAACAAACTCAATCGGCATATCGGTAATATCTCTCTTTTCTTCTCTTCAATGGATTGCTGATATCGTTCTATCGACCTTCGTAAGAATATTCCCTTCAGCCTCAAAACTGACTGTGTGGTTAGAGAAGTTTACAAAAGTACGGATGGACTAGGACATTGTTGGGCATGAGCTCCTAAATGTGCCCTTGCTGATATTCGAGTCCGATTGCTTAGCGATAAGCCAGAGGTGAGACTTGGCGGTAAGCGGAGATTAATCTCGCAAAAATAATTTTAAACCTCAGCTATGGTCTAGGAAAGCGCTACTACGCCAAGAGGCGAAGAGCAAAGAGGTTACAAGTATGTTATAAATGTGCTAGATGGAATTGTAACCTGACTTGTCGTTCACTAGGTTTTCGGCCTCTCGTTTGTTTGATTTTCCAGAATAGAGAAAGATAACTTTCAATTTATTAAGAATCGTTTGAGTAATGAGTCGCTGAATAATGTTTTGTTAACTCTTGAGTCACATTCTTGTGGACTTGTTCAGCGTGAATTGCTTAATCTATGGACACACTTTCGTGATGAATTGCAGCATCATAGTCTAGGGAATCTGACTAAAAACGACCCTGTTTGCCAGTTTATAAGAAAACTGATGGGAAGCAAATCCCCGACTCATAGAAGGCGTTTCAGCCGTTACTGGACGTAAAACCAGAGGAAGATGTGAGCCACAATCACATATTAATATGTCTATTGACATCGGGTGTTGTTGTGGCAGATTGTTTTGTCTTGTGGTCGTTTTGATTGGTCTTATCATTGGTGTGTTTTGTTAGTTGATGGTTGTTTTGTTGATTTTGTTTGATTTTAATTGTCAAGTTTACGACGTTTTGACACGCAAAATCATATGAATACCCTATGCATAAGTCGACCGTGGGGAGACAAGTGTGGGGGTTTTGTCAACCCCCGCCGAAAGTGTATCTCATTTTCCATGCTTCACGTGGGAGACAAGTGTGTAGGTTTTGTCAAACCTCGCCGAAAGCATATCTCATTTTTTCAAATCTTGGGGCGATAAATCTGCATCGAGCAACCCCCACCGAAAGTATGTCCCCATGTGTCAAAATTTGAGAGTTTTATGGGTGTATATATACATTCTGCATATTTTCATATGTCATTCCATAACCTGTCTTGCAATTGAAAAGCATAATATCTAACGTGTCTTACACAAGATTAGAGCACTTGTAGAAATGGAGAAAACACCAATTCGGCGATTCCGTAATATATGAGTATTTTGCGGATCGCAATTTGGTAAAGATGGAGAGTTTACCACAGCAGCTCTTGATCTTGGTAGGACATTAGCTGCGAGGGGTATAAATTTGATTTATGGAGGGGGTAGTCTTGGGTTAATGGGGTGTGTGTCAACAGCTGCATCCCTAGGAGGGAGCAAAGTTCTCGGCATTATCCCTAAACCATTAGCTGTACGAGATATCGTAGGCAACCCAATTGGGGAAGAGTTACAGGTCTCTAGTATGCATGAGCGTATTGCACATATGGTTGTTAAGTCCGATGCATTTATAGCTTTGCCGGGTGGTTATGGTACATTAGAGGAGATATTTCAAATCACCTCTTGGGCACAGCTAAACATCCATCGGAAACCCATTGGTTTGTTAAATGTTAATAATTTTTTTGATGGTTTGTTGTCCTTTCTTGATCAAGCTGTAGAAAAAAATTTCATCTCACCGTCAGCAAGGCAAATGCTGGTTACAGCTTCAACTGCAGGAGAGTTAATTGACAAACTACAAGAATTCGTCTATTCCCCTGATCCCACAATGGCTCGGATAAATTGGTTTGGAGAAGGCAACAAAAGGCGTCAACTGGATTTAACCCTCCATCTGTAATCTTTATTTGCTGGTTTGCTTCGTTTTTGTTTGCTTTTCTTTTTAGTGTGTTTATTTGCGATTTTTCATGTCGTTTCTTTTGAGCTTTTTCAGGTTATTTCTTTCATCCCAGGTAATATTTTCTAATCTCGGTTTTTAGAGTGTGGCTTAAAAAGTTTAATTCCTCTTGAAACGCATTCTGGATCTCTTCAATCCATAATGGCTGAATAAGGAGGCTCACTTCTAAACTTGTAGAAAACTTTAAAATTGTAAAAAAACCCATTATAAACTAACTTGTTTTTGTTTGCTGACTTGTTGAACTTGTTATTTTATGAGTGAGTTTAGTGTTTGCGTAACTAGAGTTGTTATGTGTTTTATCTTATCAATTTTGATTTCAAAAAAGAAAAACAATGTGGAAAACCTGAGAATGGCAGAATATGGGGTTTCTTTAACTCTTGAAACGATTCTCTCTCAATAAACTATAGTTGTTTATGTCATGTTGTTTGAAGTGTCTTGTTCTTGTATTTTGTTCTTTAATAATAAAAAATTAAAGTGTGTATAGGCTTGGAAACCTTAAGTCTGCGGGCTACTGGTCCTAAGGAGGTGTTGAAATATACAATCTTGACTCAGGTGTAACAATGCCACGTACCTCTGCTCTTGCATTTTATGGGCCAATGATAAGGCAATGATTGAATTAAGAATAACTCTTGGAAAATGATAAATGATGCATGGATCTGTGTGCTTGAAATGTTTATTGGTTTTCACTTTGCTTTTGATTCCTTGCGCAACATTGAGCACTGAGCTATTATCACTGAGCTATTTGTTCACTTAGAGAAAGTTTATATAATTTAAGTGTTTCTCCAGATCTCAATGAATTCTAGAACTTGTTTGATGGTCACTCGAGGCGAAATCCTAGACTGTGCAACATTAGGGAAATGATTTAGGCCATCTTTGGACCGTTGAGCCTTAAGAGCCAACCTTGATTAAAATTGATCCCTAGTTACCCCTTTGAGCCTCTGTAAACCTTTTTCTTTGTTAACTCACTAAAAGATTTCTTAACCTTAATTGAATTTGTTCCAAACAGTTTATCCCTTACCTATGAGCATGTAAATCATTCGCAATTACATTTTGAGCTATGTTCTGGTTTTGGTAAGTTAGAGGAGGTTGGATTATGCCATGAGCAATGCAAGTGAGTTTTATTATGTTTGTTAAAAAAAAAAGAGAAAAAAAAAATCTGTACTTATCTTTCACGTACTTAAACATTGAGGACAATGTATTGTTTAAGTGTGGGGGAGTGGAATTGCAGTTTAAAAAAAAAAGAAAAAAAAAAGAAAAAAAAAGAGTTCTATACCCTTGGGCATTCTTAAAAAGAATGAAACAACAAAGTGTGGGGGTGTAGTTTCTTTTGCTTTCTACAAAAAAAAAGAAAAAAAAGGAAAAAAAGAAAAAAAAAAAAGAGAGTTCGAGTGTTCTGAATAAGTTTGGGAGTCATTTGATGAATAAGAATGAATTTTTTATGTCATGGGCTTGAGCTCCACATAATATTGAATGATTTTATGTGTTTGTGGGTGATTTGAGCCTAATTATTATCCTTTATCATACCTTCACCCAAGCCAAACGTTACAAGCTTAATAAAGTCCTACTTGATCCTTGGTGTTGTGCATGTCTCCATTAGTGGAGAGTGACTTGAAAAGCAGGCCTATGGAGTTCATTTATACACACATCTTCAATATTAAATATGATTCATTTTTATGCATAAACTCATCCGGTTACAAGTGATTAGGTGAGAATGGCTCTACACACACACACTTGAGGAATTGAAGTGAAGCGAAACTCATATTTGAGATAAAATTGTTGATCAAGTGCATTATTTTGAAGTTTTCCTTGGGTTATAATTAAGTACAATCTTTGAGGCCTATTTGCAAGTTGAAGCATTTGTGTGTTTTAATTTTTCTTTGATTCTGTTTCGGTTTATTTTTGTTTCGTATCATTTTAGTTGCTCGAGGACTAGCAAAGTCTAAGTGTGGGGAATTTGATAGGTGTCTATTTACGTATTACTTTTGTATCAATTCGTCCATGTTTCTTTGCTATATTCCTTGGTATTTTTATGTTTTTGTGTGGTTTTGATGTTTGTAAGAGTTTTGGAGCAACTTGCACAAAAATGGAGTAAAACCCTTCATTTTCACCTCTGCTAGTCAGTGATCTTCTCGGATTTAATTGTATTGATTTACAATGAACCCGACGACATGTTATATACCGTTGGAAAGCTCTCGAAGTCTATTTTCTGGAGAAATTTACGGTTTATATATCCATTCAGTGTACCAAAAGTTCTAATCAAAACAGTGTGAGATGTATAGAAATATAATTCCACAAGTCACTGTAGCATGTATAATACGGGTCACTGTAGCAATTCACTGTAGCAGAGTATTTAAACACATTTTAGGGTTTTATTTTCATAACTTGAAGGGGGGGAGAACGTGGAGGAGGCTGCATCTTTGGATTTCTCTCATCTCTTGGAGTTCTTGAAGGAGATTGAAGGCTTGGAAAGAGGAAGAACTAAAAATCCTAAGAGATTTCATCAAATTTGCTAAGTTTCCCTTTCCCTCTCATTTTCTGGAATGTCTCCATATTGTATTGTATTTGTATTATTTCTGAATATGTGTAACTAAATCTGAATTGGTTGAGGGTGATTTCAAAGCCCTTGATATGGTGTTTGTGAGTTGATTGTGCAAGAAGTTTTTATCCAATTCTCTAATTGAAGTTGCTTGTATTTTCCTATATCTAATGCTTATGATTGCTTGCTGGATTGTATTTCAAATGGCCAACTGAATATAATCTGGTTGTTGTCTATTGCTAGACTAGAAATCTTGATCGTAATTGTCTTGAATTTCTAATCCTTAGTAGCAAAATTGTGATCAGAGATTGCAATTGGAGAATACAACCTAAGTTAATTAATCAGAGCTTGTGTGTTTATTGCTTAGATCAACCTATCTTTCTTATCGTAATGCATCCATTGAATTAAATTTAGAGAGCTTGTTCTAGGTTTTTTAATGGATAGAGATTAAATAAAGAGCTTGTTTTATTTAACAACAAAGTAAGGAAAGATTGGGGTAATAGAGCTTGTTATTATCTACTGTTGATAACTTCAATACTGTAATTAGATGACAATTCTACAATTAATTCGCAAATCCATATCTTGTGGTAGAGAAGGATCCCTTAACCAGCTTTTTCCCATTGATTTTTCATTCAAATTTACTTTCTGTTTTGTTATTCTTTACTTGCATTCTTATTTCATTTAGTAAGCATTCAACAAAAATCCCCCCTGTTTAGTTTATTGTTGCTGGAAATAACAAATTCAATTAGAATCAATCCTCATGGGAACGATATCTTACTTATCACTTTATTACTTGTGCGACTAGTATACTTGCTAGTTTCGAACGCATCACCCACTTAGGGCTGATGTGCCGATTCAAGGGCTAGTGTGCCCACTCGGGGCTATTGTGCCCACTCAAGGGCTAGAATGCATCCTTATGATGCATGCAATGCACCTTTCTAGTGTGGACAGGTGCGTCCCAATGATTCACAATGTGCACCCTTTTAGTGCAAACAAAATGCATCATTCTAATGCATAAAGTGCATCCTTACGATACTAAGATAAAACACTCTTCAGTGCACCTATTTCTCAGGGTTTCTAACACTCTTCAGCGCACCTACTTCCTAGAATTTATTAACATTCCTCAATGCACCTATTCTAATGGCTTAAAACACTCTTAAGGCACCTACTTCTTAGGACTTTCAACACTCTTCAATGAGCCTCTTCTTGAGGCTTGTGCATATTCTAAGGGCTTAAAACACTCTTAGTTGCACCTACTTCTTAGGGTTTTGTTCTAATGCATGCCCACTAGGAAAACTTCTATCATGCACTGCCTAGCAGTCTTTAGACCATTTTATCCTTTGTGCCTTTGGCTAATCTCTTTAGACTTTGCATTCGCTGGGTTTCATGCCCCTCTTCTAAGTATTCTTCATACTTCTATTCTTGATTCCTTCTGGTCCACTGGGGAAAATTCTTGATTCGCCATGTTCTAGTATTCTTCATTCTCGATTTCTTTTACATTCATTATGTTCTTCACTGGGGAATTCTTGTCATGTTGTTAGTTCTTCAACTCAATGTTCTTGCAAATCCCTGTAAGATATCAAACATCTCTTGGTAATTTCAAAACTAGTTCAAATTTTACCTCATATGGCGGGTTCTTCAACAAGCTTCTCTCTGGAGGAATGCTTCCATGTGAATCTAGTCATAAATCATGACACTCATCCTTCTTTGTAAGTTGCTAAACTGTTGATATGGCCAGGTGCTTGCCATTGGTATGTTTTAAAGATTCCCTCTATATATAAAGTGCCATTCACTTTTTCCTTTTTCTTTCTTTTTCTCTTTTCCTCTCACTCTTCTTCTCTCCTTCTCTCTTTTTCTCCCTTCTCTCTTTTCTCTCTTTCCTCTCTTTCCTCCTTTCTCTTCTTCGTTTTCTTTTGACCCCTAACCATTTTACCCTTCCAACTATCCGACTATGAATCTTCTTCTATTTTTCAAATCCTTTCTTCAAGATAACCTTTCATCTTCAAGGCAGATGAATGTCAAATTTCTTCTTCAAAATCCTTCTTCAAATAAGATGCCTTTTCAAGGTGGATTCCTTCTTCTTCTTTGAGGGAGATTCCTTCTTTAAGGTGGATGCCTTTTTCCTTTTTAAGAGAGATTTCTTCTTTAAGGTGGGTGCCTTCTTCGAGGAAGATTCCTTCTCCAAAGCAAATACTTTCATCAAGGGAGATTCCTTCTCTAGGGTATATGCTTTCTTCAAAAGAGATTCCTTCTTAAGGTATATGCCTTCTTCAAGGAAGATTCCTTCTCAAAGGTAAATATTTTCATCAAGGGAGATTCCTTCTCCATGGTATATGCTTTCTTCAAAAGAGATTCCTTTTCTGAGGTATATGCCTTCTTCAAGGTGATATATACTTCTTACAAACTATTGTGTCCCATTTAGACCATGTGAGTTCCGTTAAGGAAGTTTGACTTGCTATAGGCGATTTACAAATCTTGCGAACTGAGGGTCTTTTAGGCTATACTTGCACTTCTTGCGTGATTGACTATTTCAACTTTTTCTCCTCAAATGTGGCCCTCTTTGATTGTCTTCAATTATAGCAGCCCTTATTTTTATGGTGATCCTCGTCCACAATGTTGTCCTATTTTTAGCATGTTGTATCTTGTACTTGCTTAAAAAAAACTTTATCAATATGTTTAGCATATCATATTTCCTTGATTGAGTCTTCTTGAGATTGACTTGCACACTGTGCTACTTCCATTTCTCTAGACATTAAGCCCATTTCTTTTGGGGTTGCCCCCAATATTTCATACTGCATTATGACTCTACAAAACTTGATCACTTTTGGACAGTATACCATTCGGGAGTTACAATTCTTGCAAGAAAAATATAGATGTTTCATGTACGCATGATGCCTATCCTAATAATATTTTCAAACTGTATGCTTCTTGCTTAGACGAGATGGGTGGTCAGTGAATCGTTTGTTTCGAGCGATTGGTTAAGCATCTTCAGGCTCAGATTGTTGCTTCTTACGTTGATGTTGGTGATGATAAGTGAAAACTATCACCATCGACGTTCTCTTTTTCCCTTCTACTTCTCTTCACATCTTTCAATGCCTTTTCTTGCAGTTCAACAAGTCTGAGGTTTCTCTCAAGACTCCTCGCTCTCTCTTGAAGCTTTTAAAGAATTGATGAGTGTCTATTTATATATCATTTTCATATCAATTCGTCCATGTTTCTTTGCTATATTCCTTGGTATTTTTATGTTTTTGTGTGTTTTTGATGTTTGTAGGAGTTTTGGAGCAACTTGCACAAAAATGGAGTAAAACCCTTCATTTTCACCTCTGCTAGTCAGCCATCTTCTCGGATTTAATTGTATTGATATACAATGAACCCGATGACATATCATATACCGTTGAAAAGCTCTCGAAGTCTACTTTTTGGAGAAATTTACGGTTAATGAATCCATTCAGTGTACCGAAAGTTGTAATCAAAACAGTGTGAGAAGTGTAGAAATGTAATTCCACACATCACTGTAGCATGTATAATACGGGACACTGTAGCATATTACTGTAGCAGAGTATTTAAACACATTTTAGGGTTTTATTTCATAACTTGAAGAGGGGAGAACGTGGAGGAGGCTGCATCTTTGGATTTCTCTCATCTCTTGGAGTTCTTGAAGGAGATTAAAGGCTTGGAAAGAGGAAGAACTACAAATCCTAAGAGATTTCATCAGATTTGCTAAGTTTTTCATCTCCCTTTCATTTTTTGGAATGTCTCCATATTGTATTGTATTTGTATTGTGTCTGAATACGTGTAACTAAATCTGAATTGGTTGAGGGTGATTTCAAAGCCCTTGATATGGTGTTTGTGAGTTGATTGTGCAAGAAGTTATTATCCAATTCTCTAATTGAAGTGCTTGTATTTTCTAATGTTTAATGCTTATGATTACTTGCTGATTGTATTTGGGTGGCCAACTGAATATAATCTGGATATTGTCTATTGCTAGACTAGAAATCTTGATCCGTAATTGTCTTGAATTTCTAATCATTAGTATCAAAATTGTGATCAGAGATTGCAATTGGAGAATACAACCTAAGTTAAATAATCCGAGCTTGTGTGTTTATTGCTTAGATCAATCCTGTCTCTTTTTCTTTTTCATAATGCATCCATATGAATTAACTTTAGAGAGCTTATTCTAGGTTGTTTAATGGATAGAGATTAAATAAAGAGCCTGTTTTATTTAACATCCAAAGTAAGGAAAGATTGGGGTACAGAGCTTGTGGTATCTAACGGTTGATAATTGTCATGGTGCAAGATTGAATGACAATTCTATGGTTAATTCACAAACATCCCTATCTTGTGGCAGAGAAGGATCCCTTAACCAGGTTTCTCTCATTGATTTTTCACTCAAATTAACTTTCTGTTTTGTTATTCTTCATTTGCATTCTTAGTTCATTTAGTTAATCATTCAACAAAACCCCTCCTGTTTAGTTTATTGTTGCTGGAAAATAACAAATTCAATTAGAATCAATCCTCGTGGGAACGATATCTACTTATCACTTTATTACTTGTGCGACTAGTATAATTGCTAGTTTCGAACGCATCAAGTTTTTGGCGCCGTTGCCGGGGATTGATTTTCTAATCAATTTGTTATTCTGTTTTTAGTACTGATTCTTGATTGTTATTTCCTGATTGTTTGTGTTTAGGCTTTTATGTCTGAGGGAGAAGCGGATCAACTACTTAAGAGAATTAAGGAGTTTCTTCAATCCTCGAATTTAAGGCTAAATCGGTCAATTCAACTCCACCTCAGAATTTGACCTTGCATGACTACTTCCCAGTCCCATCTTCTTTGTAGTTTCAAATCAAGATCTGGCATCAGAACAATGGCGGATGGAAAACGATCAGATCTTAAGGCGAGTTAGCGCTCCAATTATTGATCAACAACCGCTATGCATAAGCACCAATTTTGAGGTAGAATTTGAGCTTAAACCTGGACTAATTCGTCTTTTGCCTACATTTCATGGTTTTACAGGAGAGGATCCTATCAAATACCTCAGAGAATTTCATGTGGTATGCTCAAGTATGAAGCCAACTGGCGTGTCTGAGGAGCAAATAAAATTGAGAGCTTTTCCATTCTCATTAGCAGATTCGGCGAAAGATTGGCTATACTATCTACCATCGGGTACCATTACCACGTGGAATGAGATAAGTAAACTCTTTTTAGAGAAATACTTTCCCACTTCGAAAGTTATAACCATTAAAAAAGATATTAGTGGCATTCGACAACACAATGGAGAATCACTTCATGAATATTGGGATAGATTTAGAAGGTTATGTGCTAGCTGTCCAAACCATCAAATTAGTGATGGACTCCTAATTCAATATTTCTATGAGGGTCTTCTACCAATGGAAAGGAGTATCATTGATGCTGCTAATGGTGGAGCACTGGTTAATAAAACACCAAATGTTGCAAGATGTTTGATTAGCGACATGGCAACAAACTCCCAACAATTCAGCGGCCAATTTGAGCCACAACTACCAAGGAGAGTAAATGATGTAAGTACCCCGAACATTGAACAACAACTTTCTGAGCTTACCTCTCTTGTAAAAAAAATGGCTGTAGGACATATGCATCAATCTTATGTATGTGGAGTATATTCTACCACGGAGCATCAAACCGACATGTGTCCAACTTTGCAAGAAGGAGATACGGAACAAGCCAATGCCATGGGTGGATTTCTAGGACAAACCAAGCCAAAGTTTATAGTAATCATACACCATGCTGACTCCAATGCCATACCAATCAGCCACCAGGTTTCAATCAATCAGAGTGCAGCAATCATTGTTCAAATGGAACCACAACCAGCACCACAGCCTAGCTCCACAATACTCAGGTACTGGGTGTCTCCAGGACATTGTTATAAGTACTCTGACTACTAACACAGCTGCTATTTACAGAGCAGGAAACTAGGGCAAGTATCCAGAAACCTGGAAAATCAATGGTACAATGGCTACTACAGGAGTCAAATTCGAGAGCAAGAGCTTAGAAAAATTACCTCTCATACAGTGATCATCCAGAAGAGAATGCTATGCAATCAGCTTTGAGAATAGGTGGAAAGCAATTACAAGTCACAAAAACGGTCACAAACAATGAAGGGGATGAACATCACTTCCACCATGAACAAAACATCATCTTCTAAGGTAGACCTTAACACTCAAATTCCTTCATATGTTACTCCTCCACCTTTTCCTAGCAGATTTGCAAAATCAAAGAAGGAGGAACAAGAACAGGAAATCCTGGAAACTTTTCGCAAGATCGAGGTAAATATACCACTTCTGGATGCTATTAAGCAAGTACCTCGTTATGCAAAATTTCTCAAGGATTTATGCACCAACAAGAGAAAGTTGAAGGGAAATGAGAAAGTAAGTGTGGGGGAAAATGTTTCAGCTGTATTGCAAAGAAAAATT